>DWMZ01006663.1:0-10209 GCA_018249855.1 Eueides tales michaeli | reverse complement strand
TTATTAATACATGCATCATCACTAAGTTGTCATAAAATGTTACCGAACTATTGAATGCTACTAAATTAAACGTTCAGATACTTATATATTATTAGAATTCACTTAATAAATGTTGCGGTATATATATGTGTACGTAAAATATCTGGTATGCGAGCGTTTGAACGTTGAGGTCACGTAAGAATTTATTACGACCAATTTGCGAATATCATAAGCTTAAAACATTTTTTATGAAATATCGACCTATAACTATATTTTGGTATATAGGGAATTTTCACTTATATTAATTGTTTAGTTAATATACTATCACCCCATAGGTGAAAGGATGTTTCTTTGTTTGTTTGTGTATATTTGTGAGTATAACTCTGTGACAGACAATAAAATGATCGTATAAAAGTTTTTTCTTCCTATTTAGGTACATACCTTTTAGGCACAGGACCCTATATAAAGAATATTAAGCTATTTAAATAGACTTCATTTTAAGAGATACCTACTTAAATTAAAAGAAGAAAATAATTTATGATTGTCACATAAGTAAAAATATTTGTTCCATAGCGTTTTAGCACTTTGGTAAAGATTGGGAGACGAAAATTCTTGATATTAGATAATATTTGATGTTCGATACAAACTATTTCATTGAATTTCAATATGCACTAACTTTCTAAGTATCTAGTGACATGTTCCGTGATCTCAGAATCAATATTGATAGGAGTAATATTTTTAAAGAAAACCAAGAAAATATGTGGAAAATATGTCTTATGGATTTATTTGTTGAATAAATATGTATTTTAATATAAAAAAATATTTTTCTACATAGCCATACATTTAATACTAAATAGAAGAACTTTTCTATATTATATAATAATTTCTTCGCTCTGGTAACAAGGCGAGGCGTGGCATTGATTTCGGCCACTCAACACACAATGCCTCAAATTCGACGTACAACGAAGTCTTAATGGTAACAGAGTGTTTTAACACTAGGTTCTTAATTTCCCTCTGCCTACCCTGTCATGTGTGGGATACAGCGTAATGCTGAAATAAAAAACGACAAGCTAATAGCTAGCTAATAGCTTTTAATTCGACAAATGGCGTTGTGAGTTTATATAAGCAATATCTAGAGGTATTATGTTAATCGAAAGTAAAGAGAGTAAACAATAGAGTAACATAAACCATAATGACACTTTTATTTTGCTAAAATCTCGGTTTATATTTCATCATACAAAATAAAACTCAAATGACCATTATCTATTTCCAAACATCCTATTATTATCAATAGGTATTGTTGTGTTGTTCGGGAACACTAAGTCCACGAGAAATCCGCTATTAATAGCTATGAAATTTAAACTTTTCATTACGTCAAAATTTATAGATGTTTACTCGAAAAGTTTTAAGAATCCATCCTAAGAAATGGCTTAATTAATTTATTTGATGAGCTCCACCAATTTTAATTTAATTTGATTGATTGATTCATAGAAATATTATCATTAGGGGAATTTAATTAATAAGAATTTAACAAATATTGATTTACACTCACAAACGTAGTCATCATACAACCCAATTGCAAAACCTACATATTTAATCACGAACAACCGCAAAGTGCATTACCATTGATACTGATGCAGGGCTAAGTAATAGATTTAAACATCTTCGTTAAACAGAAACATTGTCTGATAAAGTAGAGTTCGTATGTAGAATAACATAAACATGTTATACTATGCGTTTGATGCGATGTACATGGAAGATATAATAAATAAAAACTTCAGAAGGACATTTATTAATATAATAGAACTCAAAATAGTAATTTTTAATATTTTTATCTGTTCGTCTATGCGTTTAGACGTACTTATTTCAAACGTCTAACACTATTTCAATACAGTTTTAACTATATTATATTTGAGCAACTTCCCTCCAACCCCCACGAAGTGCCTTAACACTAAGTTTCCCTTGATTATCTTGCTATATGTGGGATACAGAATGAAGCTAAGTGTTCATCACAAGATGTCAACATGTCACAGTAATCAAATCACACAAACATTCGGGCGACAAGCGCGTCATTAATTAGTACTGAGATTAATCATGACACCTCGTACATTGATAGTACAAATTGGCTTTTGATGAAATATTGTGAACTGATTGAAGATTGATTTGTTATTGATAAAGGAGTAAATTCTCCGAGTTTCGACAGCTTACGTTATTGTATAATAATACAAAGTATTTTATCTTACTAATATTATAAATGCGAAAGTTTGTACGGATGTGTGAATGTTTGTTACTCTTTCACGCAAAAACTTTGCAGTAATATAGCTTCGATATCAGAATAACATAATAAATAAAAATTTATAGGGATTTTTAACCGACATAAAAAAGGAGGTTCTTTTATGTATGTTCTCCGATTACTCGAAGATGGGTGGACCGATTTTCAAAATTCTTCTTTTGTTCGAGAGGGTATATTTCATAATTGGTCTCATGGTAAGGAGATCAGGATCTGATGGTGGAATCCTGGAGAAATCGAGGGCAACCCTCAAATTTGAATGGTACTGATGCGGTTTTTTCGTATAATAACGCAATTGGGAAATCTGTATCTGACTATCATCTCATTTTATTAGCCGACTGCAAAAAAGAGGAGGTTCTTAATACATATGTTTCTCAGATTACTCGAAGATGGTAAAACCGATTTTAAAAAAAACTTTTTTAATCGTTGGAGTTACACAAAGATAATAACTGTAGGATTATTTATCTTAAATAGTTCTAAATTAAAGTCCGCGACAGCATATATCTATATTTTATGTGTAAGTCACTATGACCAAAATAGTGAACGCGGACGAAGTCGCGGGTAATAGCTAGTAACTGATAAAAATGACAAAATATAAACTATAATTACTAATTATTTTTTTTATTTAATTAGTAGTTATAGTTTATATTTAGTATTAAATAATTTTTCGCAATGCCACAAAAAAATCGGCGGAAGTATGAAACAGAGTGTCTTATCACTAAATTCTATCTGCTTTAATTGATTTTGAAGAGTTCACACTGTACTTGATGTACCAAAACTGTCTTAACAATTGGTGTTTAGCATGTGCATGTGGATATAAAAATCGGAATCATCTGTCGAAGGAACATAATAATATTAGAGTGCTTTTAAAATTTCATAAATGTTATTTTTCATAGGTTCACGCTGCATCCCACGGGTATAATGGTAGGCAGAGGGAACCTGTGAACCTAATGATAGGACATGCCGTTCCCTTTAAAGCTGTTCTCTCAAATATTTAAGGCATTACGTGCTGAGTGGCAAAATATTCAGTGCCGTGCTACTTACCTATCAGTGCAAGTAAATGAAAATATCAAATGTTTCATTCCTCTGATTGAAAATTGAATCAACAACCATTGCGTTTCAGTTTTACACTTATACTCCTGCGGAATGGTTGGCTATGGCTTTCTTAGTATAAAAATAAATATGTTGTTGTCCTTCAAAGAGTTTCATATTTTTTAAATATTTACAGCAAACGAATCGGGGGTTAGTGAGTGAAACTAGTCATTTACTATTTTCTAATTATTCATTTCGAACTCAGTATGTTTAATAATTTAAAAGAGGATTAGAATAGGTTAATATGAGGTACATATGTACAAAAATTTAAAGTTAAGTCACTGTCGTGTACATCTTTTGTGAAAGCATATGTATGATAGGTAAATAAAATACCCATGTGATGTGATGAATTTTGTTGGTGGTTGGAATATTACTGTTTATGTAAAATATTATTGGATTTATTCCATATATATCTCTACGATTACTAGACTTCGCCCGCGGAGTCAAATGCAAATAAGTGAATATTGACACCAGAACACGGGCGCAGTTGGATACATTGGATCGATAACGGGATGCCTGTAGCACCTTGACATATTTAACTAATTTTACGTATGTTTAACTAAACAAAGTTTTTAGTTCTATAATCTTAATATATAAGGTAAACCGGGGCGCTGAGTTCCGCCACTCAACATACAATGCCCCAGATTCAGCGAAAGGTGGGTAAGGCCCCCCACGTGTGTCTTAGTCCCAAGTTCCTTCTACCCTGCCATGTGCGGGATACAGCGTGAAGGTGAGTAATACTAATAAAGATCATTGCAACAGTATAGGTTATATTTTTTTAGCTATGTTTTTTAAGAACATATTACTTAGTACTTCAAAGGTACAGTACTCCACTGTAAAAAAACCAAAGCTGCAAATGTAATAAAAGTAGTTGAGTAGTTCTTGGAATCTACAGGTTTTCATTGATGCTCGTACGATGCACTGTTTACATTTATGTAGCAAAAATATGTGTATACAATTTGAAAAGTGACAATGGAACTTTGTGGTTATATAAATAAGTATAAAAACTAGTATTAAAAAAAAATAATTATCTCAATATCAATTAATAATTAATCCAAATATAGTAACATTGAAACTATCATGGCACAGCGTTCAGTTTTAATTCTTTTCATTTTCTCTCTCTGGTAGCAATTCAAGGTATTGTAATGAAGTGGTCGTAGAAAGTGTGGGACGGAGAACTTACCTCAAGACTCTCAAATTTCATCTTTCTTCACTGCTATGTATAGATAGGACACAGCATTATACTATAATACAAATTAAATTATCGTATATTTTTGGTTAATAAACCTTACTTTCTCCTTTTAATATAAAAATAGGAAGGTATATAAAGAAGGCTTCTATATTGCGAAAACCTAATAAAATACCTCGCAAACCTCGCAAATTCATTAGATCTGATACAACTATCTTAGTATCTAGCTATTTTTAAGTATAATGTATAATCCAAAGTTTTACTTAATGTTATTTATATAAGTGATATAGTCATTTGACATAAAGTCAAGGCACATTGGCACAGTGTGACTGTAATTGTGGCGGTTGTGAGTACGATTTTCATTAGCCGGAACTCTAGATGAAGCTAAATATTAATGTAAAGTAGACAATTTTTGTCAGCTCATCATCATCATCACACTGTACCCGGACCCAGACTGGGTGGGTAGAGGGTAAACACTCCCATTAAGATCAGAAGGTGGGAGTCAAGCCCTCAATCTATCGCGTTTACAGTCGCACACTGCACTCCAGGGCCTCGTGGCACATCAGTGCAGTGGGCATGTCTCAAGACTTTAAATAGGTTAAATATTTTTAAAAGATTACCTATAAGTAACTTATTGTAAAAAAATATATTATGGCACCTATTTCATATAACGTAATTGAACACTGATCATATCAAAGCGTGTCAAAAGCCCTATTAAAAATACTACTATTCAACAATTAACTGTTCATTGAATTGATGATTAAAATACGTGATATATATTATTATAGTTGACATTTCTTTATACATATGAAACTGTGCTTTAGAGTGTATGTTTAATTCATGAGTTTTTTATAGCTTTACTATATATCTCGCACAAAAGAGGGTAGGCAGAAAGGCCCAGGCCCAGTGTTAAGAAACTGTTATCAATGTCATACTTTTACGAATTGCGAAGGACTTGCATTTTAAGTGGCTCATAATTTACACCATTTTTTTTAATATTAAGTATTTTGCGTACACTACACTGTTGATATTGTAAATTTTAATATGTATTGCACTATAAATTGTGTAAAATTGAAAAGTCGACCAAGGAATGCTATATGCAGAGGCTTTACATCCCTTAATTATTTTGATAAACTCACTTATTTCTTGATATAATCCACTTATTTGTATGAGAAAACTGGAACCAGTCTTTTTTCAATATATTAATTACATAGTTTCGAGACGTATAAGCAGAGCATTGGTCGATGGAAAACGTTTTTATTTTATATTATGTAACATATCGTATAGTTAAAAAAAGTTGAATATTTTTGCAAGGTAATATATGCATAGTTGTAGTCTTTTTGTTGTTAAGTTATTTTTATCACTTATATAACTTGCAATAGATATAATGAAAAAAAAATCCAATTTGGTAAAGACTATATACTGAATAAGTATAGCAAAGCTAGCTATGAGTTGAAATAGCACAGTCAAGTCACAAAAATATCAATATCATTTTACACACAACTACAGATACTAACAGATAGATCTCTTAAATAAATAACGTATATTCTAAATTTTTTTTCTATAAATAAAGCTTTTTTGTTCTTAAACGTTCCATCTTACCTTAGGTACAACCTATCGCTTGAGCCGATTAAGCTTACTCTACTGGAAGGCACCTTCACTTCGTCACCAGATTATCCTTTCCTCTCGTACACTTGCACAAGATATATTTAGTCTATCATTTAACGATTTTATTAAAGTTATGTGACAAAATTTCCAACGAATGCTCGCAGTATTTTAAATTCAGTCAATACTAAGTGTATTATTAAACAATACTAAGTGTATATTCTTCATCTGAAAACACAGAATGTGCCTAAATTTTATTGTTTTTCATAACTTTCATAATGAATTCCGTGTATAGGTAGACAGAGGAAACCACGGCGGAAGATTTTTTAACACTCCGTTTGTTAAAAAATCTTCCGCCGAGTTCGTGAGACATTGCTTGTTAAGTGGCAGCCACCACCACGTTTTGCCTGCTTACCAAACAGAGAAAATCAAAACATTAAATATTTTATTTCTGCGAATAGAATCCAAAACCTACAATCGTCGCTTACAATCACAATTTCCGGCTCCTGCGCCACTATGGCCTCAAAAGCTTAGTTGTTGTAATATATCGCTGATTTATTCCACAAGCGCCAACCGCAATTTGCTTTATATAATATTATTAGGGGGCTCCGCCCCCTGCTCGCTTCGCTCGCCAACCATCGACCCTCTCACCCACGCAAACGTAAATTAAACGAAAAAACATGTATCAATCAATGAAAACATCAATAAAAATAAAATATAACGATCAGCTTCTTAATTCTACACCTTTATCAAAAGCAAAAAAAAACAATTTACATATTGATCCAAATTCATCTAGAATCACAACATTTTTTATTTCATACTTTTTTTTCACATTATAGACACTCACGCGAGTGCCTCACAATACACGATATTCTCGATCACCTTTTCTTCCAGCTTGCACTCGATCAATCAATATCAATTTTCTACGTCAACAACTATCATACAAAAAAATCGTACAGAACCAAAAAGTATTTTATAGAATAGAGAGATTAATTTGAGATTGTTAATACAATTTTTTTTAGAGAACCTGGGAACCTCAGTTTCCGTGAAGACACGTGTGTTCCCCATTTTATACCGATTTACATTTCTTGTTGAATGGAGAAAAACAATATTTGAAATTATTATTATAAACAAGAGATTTTTATGTCAATTTTTAGGAAACCGTCTGTCTATAAACACGATAACTGAGGGCTTGATTCCTATTTAATATCATTGTTGTTCTCCAGTTTTGACAGACGAAATGCGTGGTCGAGTTAGTGTGCCAAATAGTGTGCCAAATTTGATCATACAAACGGTGCAACCAATTAGTTTGCCAAATTAGGCAAATGAGCGTCTGATATTTATGTCTTCTTCACCTTGCGATATATGGGATCAGGTATCTGTTTATATAAAGCAAAGCGTGACTGCCACTCAACACTCAATGCGTCAAATTTGGCGGAAATTAGGGAACTACCTAGAACGGGGTGCTTAAACATTAGGTTCTTAAGTTTCCTCTGTCTACTCTATCGTGTGCACGATACTGTGTAAGGCTGAAAAAAAATATGCTCGTATATATTTCTAAAATCAGAAAAAGATCTTATACAATATTATGATTTATGTATCCCCAAATAATTTAGATACAAACGCATTTGAGCGTATTAGCTATTATCATATTATTATTATCGAGAATGGACTAGGGGATTATTTTAAAAGCTTAAAGTTCGAAAGGGTCCTCTTGATCAAAATTACGGTACATCTTGAAGGCATTATTTAGTGGCGTTTGTGGTAATCACTGACCGAGTTTCAACTTCATTTAATGTACGAGTATGTATCAACACTTGGTGTTCAACAGACGGTGTTTTGTGTAATTTTTTAGCCCCAAGCAGAATAAAATCGATCAAACTTATTTAAGTTGATCTATGACCTCGATTTTAAGTTACAAATATTATTATTATGCTATATTTGTGACTAAAAATGCGACAGATTGTAGGTTCGATCCCTCTCGAGGAAATAAAATATTTATTTTTTTTTAAATATTTAATGTTTTATAATATATTCATTTCAACGCTCTGGTAACAAGGCAAAGTGCGACGTTGAGTTCCACCACTCAACACGTAATGCTTCAAATTCGACGAAAAATGGAGAATAGAAGAGAGTGTCCTACAACTAAGTTCCCAAGTTCCTTCTGTCTACCCTGCCAAGTCCAGGATATATATTTTCACCGTTGAAATGTAGTTGTTACAATATTTCTACGAAATATCTTCACATAGCTTATAAATAATATTATTCCTACTGTACTTCGTGAGACGTGACCCGTCCGTTTAATGCTTTATATAAAATATAATATGGTATACTTGACCAAATTTATTAAATATTGAAGGACATCGTACGGTTGATCGCGGTTTTATCAAAAAATGAATTTTTCGTCCGAATTTTTTGCGGAATCTCTTTTTCGAGATTATAATTTAATTATTAGATTAAACGTTTTCGATATGAAATTTTCGGAACTCGAGTAAGAAATTCCTTCGAGAGATAAGGATTTATCTGCAATGTTAAGATCTTTTGTTTTCCACGGGTTATTTTCGAAATTACCGATGTTTGAATGGCAAATACAGAGCAAAGTACGCCGTTGAGTTCCACCACAAAGAAAGAATACCTCAAATTTGTCAGAAAGTGAAAAAGGAATTGTTCTAATGAGAACTTAGCGTCTTAATGGAAATGGAGTATTATTACATTAAGTTCCCAAGTTCACTCTGCATACAAACATGGATTACAGCGTGAAGTTCAAAAAGGTACTATTATGATATATATATATATATATATATATATATATATATATATATATATATATATATATATATATATATATATATATATATATATATATATATATATATGATAAAATATTGTCTTTTTTTATATCTTCACTGTTTAGTAGCAATGTAAGCTTATTTTTCTTCACGTCGTCAACATAGTGTCAAAACACTTCGTTCTTTAATTTGATGACACGAAAAGCATTCTCTTTACTTTTTATGTACAAAAAAATATAATCAGGCAGTTATATTAAATGAAACCAATTAGAAGGAATTAATCATAGGCAAATGTTATGTATGTTTTTGGAATTATACATACATATATTGAGAGGTAATAAAATTATTTGTTAAGTAATATTTGATACTCTAATGGTTTCTTGGCAATTGCCTCCAGTGAATTAAGAAATAAAAAGGTATATATTACAAGTACATTTAGATTTCTATATTCAATTCAATAACATTTTAGCTATGAAAAGAGTAACTTGTTTTTGTTATAATCTATCCTTATTTCCAATTTGTTCGAATTTCAGACGAAATATATTAAATATCTCTAATCGATTTGCCAATATATTATGTCTAAGCACCGGACAGTTGAATTGACTATCGAGTCCTAAATCGGCATGCAACTGCCTAAAGTGACAGCTATTATGTATGGACATCTGGAAATTCGACTCACGATTCCATTAAATGAACTAGCATAGGTACATTATACAATAACGACAAAATATTGATATTTTTCAATTTCTATCCCTTTCCTTTAATATAGTCCATTGAAGAGCTTATATTCCACTGAGGAGCAGAAGTCGCTTTAAGCTTTTCATTTCTAGTGGGAAACTATACCACAACAGTTTCCTTTACGCAGATGTTCTAAGCTTTCTATGATATCTACAAAATTTTACCATCTATGGATAATGTATCCAAAGTGGATACATTATCCATAGATTAAGGCTATTTTATACGCTGATTGATTTAACGAGGTAAATAATGTATCTAAATTTTAGCTTCAAGTAATGAACTATGAAATAATATTTCTATTTTAGTGCGTGTTAATAATGGTAACATGTGAAGGACAAAACTTTTTTTTATTTTTTACGTCCTGTTCTCCACATTCCGCAGAATTAGAGGCATGTTGATCGACGGAACTCATCGCCGCGTTTTGCCTTGTTGCCAGAGCGAAAATGTTAAATATTTAATTTAAAAATGTTAAATATGTCGTTCCTTTAGTGGGATCAAACAAACATCCTGACACTTTTAAAGAGAAC
>DWMZ01006662.1:0-10209 GCA_018249855.1 Eueides tales michaeli | reverse complement strand
AAAAAAAAAAAAAAAAAAAAAAAAATTCAGATAAACTAATAAAAAAACCATAGCAAAAACATGAAATTAAATATTTTGAACTGACGTAACGTTTTCATTTACCAATTAAGTACCGATTTAAATAAAACTAACTAGTAGACTAGAGTAACTCGGATACCACCAGAGATAACTGAGAAAAAGTGTTAAGATAGTTCCTTTCTATTAAGATACTCCTAATATTTTTTTGGTATTGCGCGTAGAGTAGTGCAGCTCAACGCCGCACTTTACCTTATTACCAGAGCGTGGAAATGAAAATATTAAATATTTATTTCTTAGAGTGGAGATCGAAACTGTAATCTGTTTACAGTCACACGCTTGCCTGCCCTGCACTTGTCCTACGCAACGACAGACATCCTAATTTACAGTAAACAATATTTTTTTGAGGCCATCATTAAAAAATTCGAGACATTGCGCCAGGTTCTCTTTGCAGTTTAATATACACGCACTCTCTCGAATTCGGTGAAATGTAAAAAAGAGAAATTAGTTTGACACTAGATCCTCTACGCAAGAAGTCGTTGAAATTAATTTTTTTAATATTTTTAATATCTGTTTAATTATTTTAGTTATTTTATATTTTTATATTTTTTTGGCTTCATGCAACGTCTTCCGCATGACAGAGTAAACAGAGAGAGGTAGGACAGTACGTGCCGATTCATACATTTCCTTTCCCTACGCTGTATCCCGAACATTGCAGGGTAGGCAGTGGGAAATTGGAAACCAAGTGTTAAGACTCCCCGCTTTTCACCGAATTTGAGGCATTACGGAACCCAACGCCGCGTTTTCCTTGTTACCATAGCGAAGAAATGGAAACATTAAATATTTAATTTGAAAATTTTAAAAATTTTAATTACCTCTAATGGGATTTGAACCCATGACCGTACGGTTTACATATGCAAGCTCGTGCGCCAGGCCTCATATATAGTATATTCATATATATTATGTATATTTGAAAATATTACGTTATAGATACAGGCCCCTACCCTCTCAATAGTACTGAAAAAGATCGCTTTTCGGATAAGGCCATTGTAGCACATAATGTGTTCAATAAAGTGTGTAAATAATGATATCGAGATAGTTTTGGGTTAAAATTTCATTTATTATAATATTTATACTAGAAATAAACGTAGTTCTTGGTTCTGGTTAGAAATATATTGCAGATATTTTCGCTTATATAAAGTAGTAAAAGTCTCCTTGTATATTTCGATGGAAATGGAAAAAAAAATCATAAATGAAAGAATTTTGCCATTAAAGATATCATTGTTGATTTTCAATAGTATTAAACTCTTAAAAATTAAAAAAAATATATAATTAAGACGTGTAAATGCTGAGTTAGATTTTAGGTGAAATTATTTTCATTTTCTCAATTTAACAGTGCGGCGTTAAATTTCGTCACTTAATATTGAATGTTGTGGAAATCCGGAAAAAGTGAAAAATATTGCCGTAAGCAGAATACAGCATGAATCCGAAGAAAAATTAAAAATACACAAGTGTTTTTTTTAATATTTTCATTACATCACCCCGGTAACAAAACAAAGTGAATTGTTGTGTTCATACAGAATTTGGTGGATATTGAAAAATTAAAATTAATTTATTGGGACGTCTTGAAGCTAGGCAAGTTCCCTCTGCGTATCCTATACTGGATACAGCAGAAAACTAAAAAGCGAAAAACATACAAGCAAAAAAAAATGTTACATTTACTCACAAATACCTATCGACATAACATCACAAAAAATATAAAACTAAACACTTTTAACGTCAATACGTTTTCTTGACATTTATCATGTTACACATTCTGACCTAAATCCGCCCTTTCTCAAAACGGCCAAACCGTAAAACTAGCTTATCCGAGACACCAGTCCCGGCGGTAACATAGCGTTAATCGGATTCACCCTTCGTTACCACTCCTTGCGTCTATTGACCGTTGTAAAGGTTAAGGCACAATTGAGTTGGTATTTGCGAAGAATATAAGAATTTACACTGTTATTAGAGTAAGGTAGCTTCTATGGATTTTTGTTAGGCTTTGTATTTGATGGAGTTTTTGTTGTTTATGTATTTTTTGGGTGTTTTGTAGTGTATAGGAAAACAGAAAAATATATGTATATTAGTCAAGCAATTAATATTTGTCGACTAATTTCCACTAATTTATAAATACTAGAATAGACAATAATGCTACAACTATAATTCAAAATAAAACAATTTAAATTTCCTAAACTCTATTAGAAAATATAATTGCAATGATTTATATCGGCTTTGCCTGGCACAGTGCGACTGTAACATATCAGGTTGAGGGTTCGATCCCAGGTTGAGCGTATAAAATATTCGCTTTGAATGAAGCAAAGCACAGAGTTGGTTCCGCTACTTTACTCGCAATGCCTCCAGAGTTTTCAAGGTCCCTCTATCCACAAAAACAACAACTAACAAAATAGTAATAATAAACTTTAGTCCTGTTTTTGCAGTAATTTCAAGTATTCATTTAAACGATGTTCTATTGTTGCACAATGTATTTCCTTATATATAATATTATTTCCTTATATATAACTACCTTATATATAATATAATACCTTATATAACTACCTTATATATAACTTATTTCCTTATATATAACTACCTTATCTTATTTTTTTTTTAAATAAAGGAATAAATTGAAAAAATTAAAACTAGCGATATTATTTGGAATATGTTTTATCTTAGAAGAATAAATGTGTTATATAAACTGTTAATTGAATGTGTAAGTTTATTACTACAAATGTTAATAATACAATAAATTTATATGATATATATGTTTTTCAATTGTAAAATAATTTATCTCGAGCCATTTCTAATCTCGTAACTGCCTTATCTAATGAAAAAGATGCTCATACGTAGCTATGAATGTAAAAGCTATTGAAAATATTGTGATCCAGTAAGTATTTTCGCATTTTCACGATTCTGCTAATAACAGGGTAGGCAGGGAGAACCTGAAAACCTAATGTTTACACACCATTCCTATTAAGACGCGTCCGTCCACCAGTTTCTTGAGTTGAAGAACATTTTAGACTAGCGAAATATTGAAAATATTAAATATTTCGTCTTCATCGAGTAGAGATCCAGCCCACAACTTGTCGCGTTTACAATCGCATACTTATGCTTCCACCCCTGTTCTCAAATTTGATATTCGAAAACATTTCTTTGAAAAATCGATGTTTCGAGTATAAATATTTGAATATATGATGTGTAAAAATCACGAGAATTATAATTCTAATAGTATACAACAATATATTATCAAATTAAAGACTACTGATATAAGATGATATTAATTAAAAAATATTTGGTTTGAGTGTATTCAAATTATAATAATTTCCCCGCCTGATATTTAAAGTACAATATTGAGTTCCTTTACTCAATATGCAATATCTTAAAAAACTTAGAATAGTACTAAATTTAAAAACGTATAAAAATTTGAACGAAGCAGGATTTGAACCCGCGCCTCTTGGAATCCGTCGTTCCAAGAGGCGCGGGTTCAAATTTTTATACATTTAAATTTAGTATTTTTCTTTCCTAAGTGTGGAATAACACTTAAAAAATAGTAAAAGCTTAGTGCCATTTTTTTGCCATTTTTTTTAAAGTAATAGAGACCCCCCTTTTGCTTCCCTTTATACTCAGCTTCACGCTGTATCCCGCACATATGTTAAGACGCTCCGTTCCACTTCCGTTCCCCACTTTCCGCCAAATTTGAAAGGCATTACGTATTGAGTGGCGGAACTCAACGCTGCGCTTTGCCTTGTTACTATTGAAACTATTAAATATTTTATTTCCTCGAGTGGGGATCGAATCCACAACCTGTCAGTTACAGTCAAACGCTTGTGTCGCTGCGCCACGACAGGACTCACCTTTATATACGGGAAAAAGCGTGATGCTGTTTTTTTTTAATATCTCATTTTCACAATCAGTATTTGAACCAACTACTTTGAGATACCATAAATTTCCTTATACATTGGTTATGAACAACGAGCATTACCATTGACGACCATAAAGCAAAAGGTACCAGCATCGATTCCTGAAAAGGCGTAAGCGGATTGTCACCCTCAACGTACCGCATTAAATGTTTAAGCGTTTCTGCATTATTTAAGGGTTCCGGTCGTTTAGCGTAATACCTCACCTTGTTGTTTGCCCGCAACTTTTCAGATTGTTACGGCCCTTGAATTTTGTTAAATATTCATATTGTGTATTTTGATTTATGTTTCTGTTGTTTTGGTCTTGGATAAGGGGTAATCGAGAAAGGATATGAGCAAAAATAAAATGATATAAAGAGAACGGAATGATTAGTCGTAGAAATAGAAGTTGTGTAGTGACACTGCATCTAACTATAAGCGGAAATTGTGGTAATCATTTATTTTCATTTAATTACTCCATTAACGTGTGACTTTAACCGACAGGTTGTGGGTTCGATCCCCACTCGAGGAAGTAAAACATTCAATATTTATAATTTAAATATTCATAGTTTTACTTCCTCATTACATTTCTTCGCTCTATATTACTATATTACTATAAAGCAACAACACAGCGTTGAGTTTCGCCACTCAACACGCAATGCCTCAAATTCGGGGGAAAGTGGGGCACAGAAGTGAAACGGAGTGTCTTAACACTAGATTCCCAAGTTCCCTCTGCCTACCCTTTGTGGGATACAGCGTGAAGCTGAAAAAATATATTACGTATAACCAGCCCTGCCTTAACAGCTATAGAATAAAAAGGATCTTTACAAAATTCGTCTTATAGCTTAAAAGATATCGGTGTACAAGCAGACAGACAACATATTTTTTTAATATTGTTGCTTGTATTCTTTTACTATTTATATAGTACTCTACATATATTTTTTAAATAGGTATTAAATGTAAAAACACACTTATTTACAGTTTTATTATAGTAAAGATGTTATTAAACAGACTAGCTCCATGTAAATACGACAAGTTATTACTCAGACATGTCAACATTGTCAACAAACTACTACTACTCGTCAAGGAAAGTATTGATTTATCATACACCAAGTCATATGTAATTAAAACTTTAATTGCCGTCCCATATTTATAAACTAGAAACGATAACGTGTCATAGATTACACGTGTTTGGCGAAATTTAATCGTATTCAATTTAGGTGTTTATTTAAAATTCGTTTTCTAAATATAATTTTTCATGCCCCGTTTCGGTTTTTAACAATTAAAAAGCAATGTCACTTCCATAGGCCTGTGGTGGCGCAGGGGGAACAGTAAAAGCGACAGATTATGGGTTCAATCTCATCTCAAGCATATGAAATATTTAATTCTGTCATTTACTCGCTCTTGTTTAAGTTGAGTTATGGCACGCAATACAATATAAAGGAGCAATTAAATTCAGCGGATGGTGTGACACGTGTCTTAATGGAATCGGAGTGTCTTAACCAAAGAGAGAGAGAGAGAGAGAGAGAGAGTGAGAACTCATCTCAAGTTCCCTACCCTGACGTAAGCGAGATACAGCATGAAGGTAAACAAAAAATATCAGTTAACTAAGCAACACGTGATGATACAGTCAAATATCGTTAGTTTTCCTCAGCCAGCAGTATTTTTTTTTTACTTGATAACGTCTTAAAACTTAACTTCATAAATCTGTGCGTTAAGCTTAACAAATATTTCATTCTATAAGTGCAAATATTTGTCAATTATTTAATATATATTTCAGTGATAACAATTCAATTCGATTTATAAAATTAAGCAATGGTACAAGGCTTTAATTTGAGGTTGTCACGTAATATTGTCATCTGGACTTTACAGACAACTAGTTCTCCAACTAGTTCGCCAAGACGAACCAAGCGAAGCGCAAGGGCACCTACCTACCTACCTTTTCTTAAAGTGTTTCGTCGTTTTTTTTGAACTCCTATAGAGTTGGTGTCCGATGTACCATACAATTCATATTCTCAAGATATGATGTCAATAATAGACTAATTAAGCATACAAAGTTTCAAATGAATAGCTCAAATACTTTAAGTTTTATTGATATCTAATATACATCGATTTCGTCACTGACACGTTTGGCTACTTCCTGAAGTGCTAGAAAGCTGAAATTTGGTATGTAATCTAAGTTTAATATACAACCAAAAAAAAAATTCATAAACTTATGACCTTCGCCCTCCATCCCCTAAAATGGGGGGGGGGGTGAAAATTTGAATGAGACTCCGCAATTTTATGAGTTAGGACATGAAAGTAACTACTACTACTTACAAGAACCTCTGCCTTAATTAAGAGTCTCTTCTCATTAATTAAGCCCTTTGATGACGAGGTGGGCATATCGACTGTGAGTACTTTTAATAAATACGATAAACACTAAAAAGACTGCCTAGCTACATACAAAAAAAACTGAAATCCCATCAAAAAATTGTTATGTAAAATGTTGCCAAGACGAACACATAAGGTTTGCCCTGCAAAAAAGATATCAGATCTCATGTAGAGCCAAGCTTCAGAATCTACATGGCCTAACTCTACCGACCCAAGCTTCATAAATTCTACATATCAGTAAAAATGTATGGCTTGGCTGTTTCGATACTTACTTCAGAAATTATTTATATTACCTGCACAATATTAAGACATTCAGTTTTTCATTTTTCGCCCTATCTTCGAGACATATGCTTTGTGGTGGAACTCAATTCCGTACTTTGTGGTCTCTCCAGAGTACAGAATACTAGTAATAAAAATAGTAATTTATGTTCTCGAGTGAAAATCAAACTCCTAAACATTACGTTTACAGATGATCGCGGACTTTTTGAAGGCATTGATTGTAGAGTAGTGGAACGCAAAACTACACTTTATGTATTACCAGAGCGAGAAAATAAAAAAAATTGTTCATTCAGACAAATATATAAAATATACTACACATTTAACTGGCCCCTGATGAAAATTAAAAATAATGCACTTTATAAGCTCCCCCTCGCTTCGTTAGGATTAAGCTAGTTAATGTTCGTGAAGTTCGTTAACTTTAGTTGTCGATGCTATAACCAGGTGAGATAGTCCAATTTGTAATGGAATTTGAGGCTACCATGGTGCATTGAGGTTACCGGCTCAATGACTCACTGTAAACGTGATGATTGTTGGTTCGATTCTCACGCGATTAATAGAATTCTTCCATTTCCTTGAGACAAAACGATGAATTTCACAAATCAACACGCAATTTCTTTTCAATTAGACAGTTAAAAATGTACTTGCCCTGTTTACTCCGCTTTATGCGAAAACGAAAGCGTAAAACTGAAAAAAAGAATAGAATTTTAGTTGCATATAAGAAAGCTATTAGTTATAACATATAAGTTAAATAATATATTATATTTATTTATTGAGTAATTTAAGCAATATTTTATTTGGCATAGAAACACCATAATGTCTATCAACTGTGATCATCAACACGTTTCGTTTTTTATATACAAATACTAAAACATCAAAATGCTAAAATACCAAAATGCCAGTGTATATATATGTATCTATATACGACACAATAGTTGATTGTATACGCATGGGGATTAGGGGTGGTTCCCTGAAATGTGTTAAAATTGGAGACAAAATTATGACCAGACTGTTTTAACACTAAACTCTCTGTATTCTCTGTTTATTGCAAATAATAAAATATGAAGCTCTCATTCAAGAAGATGTTTTTCTCAACTTCACGCCATATTCCGTACATGACAGAGTTCGAAAAAGGAATTTGACAACCAAGTGTTTAGTCACTTCGTTTCCCCACTTTTCGCCAAATTTGAGGTAATGCGTGTTTTGTTACGCTTTACGCTTTGCCTCTTTGCCTGCATTTAATATTTCATCTCAGCTTACAGTCGCACGCTTATGCCCCTGCTTCTAACTTAACAAGATTGTGTAATAAACCACCAACCAATATAAAAAAATACAAAATCTATTATTGTACCTACAAATACGTTACCTAACGTTATTATATTTAAAAACAAACATAACAAGTAGAAATATCATTTTTTTTAGTTACATGCTGTATTCCGCACAAGGCAGAGTAGGCAGAGGGAACTCGGAAACCCAGTGTAAGGACACTCCGTTTCACTTTCGTTCCCCATTTGAGGCATTTCGTGTTGAGTGGCGGAACTCAACGCCGCGCTTTGCCTTATTACCAGAGTGAAGAAATGAAACTTTAAATATTTAATTCCCAGTCGAGGAAACGAAATATTTAATATTGAAAATATTAAATATTTCATTTCCTCGACTGGGATCGAACCCAGAACCTGTCGGTTACAGCCACACGCTTGTTGCCGCTGCGCCACAACAGGCCTCAATAAAGAAATATCATACAATCTAAGAATCCCTTACAATTATACATCATATTAATTTAAGAGCTAAGCGCTGCAAAGTAAGTAGACAGTGCTTCTATTGCAAGCTGCAACTGCGAGTATGCACTCTAAGTCAATATGAACCAAGTAACGTAACGTAGATCGTACGTATATTATTATTTACGGTAAATAGAAGTTGTTTATTTATTATACAGTTGAAGATCTCACTTGAAGATATTTCATTTATAAATGGATATATATCTAATAGGATGAACAGCAAAGAGAAATAGAGTAAGCTTGAATCTAGGCGTGAATCTTGAGGTTTGCGTGTTTAAAGATTTTTTATAGAAATATTAAACTATGTGCATCTGGGAAGATTTTTTTAGATTCAGGCCGCATTCCGCACACGGCAGGGTAAGCAGAGGGAACTTGGTAACCTAGTGCTAAGATACTCCGTTTCATTTCGTTCGTCACTTGAGGCATTACGTGTTGAAAGGAGGAACATGACGTCGCGCTTTCCCTTGTTACCATAGCGAAGAAATTAAAAATATAAAATATTTAAATTGAATATATTAAATATTTCATTTTCTCGAGCGAAGATCGAACCCAGAACCTGCCACTCACACTCGCTTGTGCCGCTACGCCACGACAGGCCTCAAGCAAGAGAAGATTATTATAGAAATTTATACTGACAATGAAATTTATATGTATATCTTAAAGACGGCAATTTAATTAAGCAAGCCGAGCTATTTCAGAGTATCACAGTAACAGTGTTAGTGCTAAGCTGAGCTGGTCAACAAAGTACTTAGAAGGTTCTAAAATTGCACATTATATTATGTTGCTTTATAGCTGTGTTATGTTTCCTTGTAGTTTAATACTACTTACATCATTTATGTATGTTAAGAATTGCAACTAGTGTACGAACACCACTTTATGCGCGAACTAGCGACCCGCCCGCGGCTTCGCCCGCTCCTCCTACACAATCATTTAATTTATTGACTATTCTGAATTCCTTTCGTGTTCCTATATCAATATTCATTAAAATTTTAAATTCAATATATACATATATTAAAAACTAAAGTTTTAGCCGACGCAGTAAAACATTTAATTTGTAGCGATTTTGTGGAACAAAATGCTTTATATGATATAATGTTTTTATTTACGAACCGATTTCAATAAAACAACCTCTAAATATTTAAACAATTCTTAAAAATCTGTACTAATTTGTTTGCAAGTCTCTCTCTCTCTCAGCTTCCCGCTATATCTCGCACATGGCAGGGTAGCCAGAGGAAACTTGGGAACCTAGTGTTAAGACAGTCCCCACTTTCCGCCGATTTTGAGGCATTCCGTATGGAGTGACGGATCTCAACGCCACGCTTTGCGTTGGTACCAGGGCGAAGAATTCAGAATATTAAATGAATTTGGCGGAGTTAAAGGAACAGAGTGTCCTACGTCTAGGTTTATGTTTCAAAATTCCGTTTGCCTACGCCGCATTGTGCGGGGTGAGCTGAAAAAAATCCTTCGTTTGACTGTACAAGAACTACCATAGACGACTTAGTTCTAAAATAATCTGAAAGGACCAAGCGGAAATATCGAACCGTTATAACATATATATGTAAAATAGATGTGTATGTGTATGTATCATAAACTCACTTCAAAGCACTTTACGTTAACTAGATAACTAGCATCGTCTTAATTAAATAAACATAAGAACTCGATTTATAATCCTATTTGCATATATTTTCCACAGATAGAGTTACACTGAATCCAGTTTGCTTGTTTATAAATGGCTAATGACTTCCTCTTTCCTAGGAATTATAAGTATTGCGGTTATAATTGTAGGTATATGGCGTTGCTCACTGGCGTCCGGTAGTAAACGCGAGATTGTG
>DWMZ01006661.1:0-10210 GCA_018249855.1 Eueides tales michaeli | reverse complement strand
AGTTTGAATTTTCCAACTTGGTTGAATGTTTTAAACGAGCTATCATAATCGTGACTCGCAAAGTAATGCTATGAAATATTACACGTTGTGCGGGAAGGAAGACTTAAAGGATAAAATGGATAGGCTTGATATCAATTTAATCTCACGCGGAGTAACTTCTAGTTTATGTAATAATAAAACAGTAACTTTAAGAAAGAAGTTGACTTTGTCGCCAGTTTTCTCAGCAGACCAAGCAGCAGCATCTTTCCGAGTTAGTAATTTTGTCTCTTCAACGACTTTAGTCAAGAAAAATGCTTCGGAAAACCTAACTGTATAATAAGTGAATAGATATTAAAAGTCACATTCACTTCTAGTATAGACTGAATGATCACGATGGTCGCGATTTCTCCAAATAAATGTGTTTGCTCGAACTTATTAAATATGACATGAACTTGATGACTAATACTAAATTAAAAAAGGTATTAAAATTTGGACGAAGCAGGATTTGAACCCGCACCTCTTGAAAACCGTCCAAGCGCTCTGACCAACTAAGCCATTCGTTCTCACCAAGCTACGTCGAAATTCGTATACGCTAGTTGCAACTAATTTATGTTGTTCGCATCTCTGTAGGGAGATTTTTACAAATTTCCGCTACTCAAAGACAATTTGTTTAGTATTATCGTTTGGTAAGATATAATGATATTTATTATATATTTTTGAACGAAGCAAGACTTTTATACGTTTTTAAATTTAGTATTATTCTTTCCTAAGTGTGAAATAACACTTTTATAACAGTAAAAAAACTTAATAACTGTCTAGAGTAGTATATAATAATAAAATCAATAAGACTCACTATGCGTGAGAACACACGTTCAATGCCGAAGTAAAGCTATCGAAGGTACCGTGTTATATCGGGCGGCGGGTGATCTCCGGCATGCAGCCCGCTTTTATGGCGTTATTGGTGCTTCTGCAATATATCTTAAAACAGCTTATCCTCCTGACATCGACGCACTGAAGTTTATTATCATGCGATGTTTTAGCTATCTAATAAAAGATTAGCTGAAAATATAAAGCTCTCTGGTACAATTCAGCAGTGTAGGGTAGGTCTCTACGACGACACATATATACATATATACATACATACATAGTATATAGACTGATAATCATATTAACCTCCTTTGCGTCGCGTAGTCTTTAATAAGCACTCAACGAAGCCGATCGACACTTCCATGACAATACAAAGTGAAAGCAAGCTACTTCATACATACATACTAGTATAAATACATGTAAGCAGTTAAAGTAGTAGGTAGTAGAGATAGAGATGTAATTTTTAACTCAACATACAAAAATCATAATTTATATGACCACGACTATTTAATAGTTACTGAGCTATGAGTACATACTAGTAGTAGGCGCTGAATACATCGCTATAATTCTGTATTATCCCATTTTAGGTTACACTTTGTAACCCACATATAGGAGGGAAGGCAGAAGATCTTGTATCAATTTATTTTTGTTATATCAAATTACGGATCATATCTATATGCGACGTTACAAGCTGCGATATTCAATCTAGTGTACTTTGCAAGGCAGTTAGCGGACTGAAATATTCTAATGTTATATGTTTTAAATGGTTTTTATTTTTACTTGTTATTTGTAGAAATGTTAATGTGAAAATAGAATAAATGTTTAATATTAAGGAAGTCCTGCGTATCCCGCATATGTATAGTAGGACTGACAGACTTGTCTTGTTACCAAAGCAGGGAATAAACATAATTAAGTCTCTCGGGTGGGAGTCGACTCACAATCGTCACTTTTACAGACGCATTTCCATCATTTCCGTTCTCGAATTTCCGCTGAAGTTGTTGTATTCTCACCGACAACATGTCACGCTTACAGTCGCACACTCGTGCCCTGCTCCACGACTAGCATCAATATGTGCTTGTTTTTAAAATAGTAGAGTAACAAGTGAACCTAGATTACCTTCAATATGAAAGCACGCTGTAATTATTTTTGTAAGAAGAATTTATGTATATATTGTAATAAACTGTATTAGATCTTCTGGGTTGCCTCTGCCTACTTCATTATTTGTTCGATAAAATGAGAAGCTAAAAATATATACAATCTATCATCTGTCACGTTTATAATCACTTGTTTGTTTCCCTGCGTTGATGCAGGTATTTGAATACCTACATATTTTCAAAAAATATTTTAATATACTTAAATGTGGGACAAAATTACAAAATAATAATGTTATACTTTCTTGCACCTTCGGTATGATGTATTTCAAGGCAAGGCGAGTGCAACTATAACTTTCACATTAACTTTATTAAGACTAAGCTTGAATATTGTGCGGTACCTTAATAGTATTAAGTAACCGCACCATGTTCAAGCTCATGAAAATTTGCACGAAGTGTGACTTGACCAGTGTCTCTTGGAAACCGCTTGTTATGTAAATTTTTATGCATTTTCTAAATAAGTATTTTTCTTTCCTTAGCATAGATTGTTCCTATACCTACTCTGCTTTATTCCGTATTCAACGGAACGCAGTTTTTTCAAATCTTAGTTTTTAAATGTAAGTTGTTTGAAAAATTATAAAGTAAATATTGAATTTCAGTAATAAATTAATAAGACAAAATCTGACTGCAAATACAATGATTGTGGTATACCTAGATAAATGAAATATGATTCGCCACACATTGTCTGAATAAACTTAAAAAATATATGTACGCCTTTAAGACTTCAAATACACTGTCGCAGTTAAAATAAAGGTTGATATATTGTCTCATCATTGTTGTTGATATATTAACGCTAAGTTGTACAGAAAATAGTTTCACTCCAACTATCGGACCGCTGAATAAAGTATACAAAACCTAAACCAAGCTTCCACTACTACTCGCCAGCTAATGCTCGTATATTGCAAGCTTAGACAGCTTATTTACAGTTCACTATAATACGTAATATATTCTAGCTATACTTGTATTAAGCCATTATTAAAGCTGTAATGGGTGACGGTGTTGAACTATATATGTGAATAGACAAAGTACAATTAGTACAGAGCAAAGGATGACTCCGGTCTACCAAATACTCATATGACATAATACATCTTTTGTGTATAATAATGTCATAATCATATATACTATTTTTCTACAAAAGCCGTAAGGCGATTTTGTTGAAATTTTTATACATCCTACCTATAACAGTAATTTATAATTTAAAATATATAGCGCACTCATGTCTTTCTCATAATATCATAATTATAATTGGGTTCTTTTAAAATCCAAGATTTATTTAAACTTGTAACCAAGCATTGCTACATTTTAGAACTTTAAAACTTGAATAATAGTAGTGATATGTTAGTCACGTCTGAAATCGGGAAAGTTTTGTTAAGTTCATCTGTCATCAATGAGATAATGTAGATTTTGTCAATCGACAATTGATCTAGCGAGAAATTATAATTTAATCATTTCACCGAGTGAGCATCGTATCTACAACCATCACGTTTACAGTCAGATATTATTCCGCTATAATACGATAAAGGTCAGAGTCCGTGATGTAATTTATTTTGTTAAGTCATAAAAGTGCGACATCGTAAAATCAAAGAATGTGCACATAAAGTTTAAACCGCGAGTTAGTGTTTTGACAAACCATTGCGTAAATGTACTACTATTATTGCAAGTAAAACTGTTACGGGAAATGTAATTCTGTGTTACTCTGTGTATCTATCATTACAAATATTTGGTTACTAAATATTAGTTAGTCACTTTAAAATTTTGTATTTTTTTTTATTTAAATAAACAAATGGAAAAAATTAAATGTAAATCAAATAAATAAAAGTAGTAAAAAATGAGATATACGATATTTTTTATTGCTGCAGTTACATATTTTTGTTCTCATTATATAAGCAAAGCGAACCTCCCTTAAAAATGTTTTAAAACATCGATTCGAAGAAATACCAGGAGTAAAAATTGATTGGGTTTAATTCCATCTGAGAGAAATTATTTAGAACATCTTTTTAACTTCACAATTTGTGATGAATTGAGTGATAAAACTCAATGCTTCACTATGTGCGATCAGAACGATGAAAACAATTTCTCTCAAGTAGGATAGAACCTGCGACCATCAAGTTTAAGGGTATACCTTTTGTTCTCCAGGTTCCACCCAAGTTTATGAGACATTTTCAGATATCAACGCCATCCTTTATATCCCGAAGTAATAATCATATAACGTTCTCTCGAAGATAAATCGAACAAACAGCCGTCGAGTTTACTGTTAGATGTGTATAATAAAAATTAATTCTCGTTTAAGTCAAACAACTAGTAAAGCGAAGTTGCTCAAACAATTAAGTAAGTTTATTAAAGTATTTGTACTTACTTTGAGAAAGTATTTTTCAGTAACAAAGTATGTAATGTACGATATATGAAGTGAGACACCGGCGCCGGCGCTCTTGTAATGATCTTGTGGGAACGTCTCTATACATTAAATTGAGCAGCCGCGCGGAGTCCATTAAATGTTATCATTGTACTACATGTATCGTAGTAGCACATGTATCGCACATGTGCTTGTACTTGTCACAATCGCCGCAGACTGTCATTGCTGTCACATTTTTGTCAAAGCAAAAACCATTTTTTCATATCTTGTTAAAGCTTTATATCATGTTTCGATGAAATGCTTAAATTAACTTTGGTAAAGAAATCTTTATTATTTCAAAAAACCGCGGGATAAGAGTATAAAGATGTTTTCGAGCACTCTCACTCAAGACGCCGTTTTCCTCATATTGGCGCGTTTTCTTTTAAATAGATCTCTATTTAAAAGAAAACGCTTTACCAACCTTTTTTTATATTGTGATTAAAAATTTGAATAACAATATTAAAAAATGAACAAAGAACATAAAAACAAGCTAATGAATTCTTAAGCCTCAACAATGATTATATGACTTCCGAAAGGTGTGAATCAAATGATACAATTATTATTACATATTATTTAATTAAATCTGTACTAACATCGTAAAACTGATTTTTTTTTATAATTTGTAAATGTACTCCACAACTCCGTTATAGTCACGGGCACTTGGATATTTCATATGTATTTAAGAGAAAGGTTGAAATGTTAAGTTTTACGAAGCGTATTATGAAAATAGGCGCTTGATATAGAGAAAATAGTTTCAATTCAAAATAAACATATTTTTTGTAGAATCGGACTCTGTACAAATATGATGTTAGACATTTTTAGATAGTACTCAAGAAATATAAATTTAATTAAAAGTAAAATATAGTTTCATAGGTATTAAAAGATGCATTTTTGTACAATTCGTGTCTTACTTTAAGTATATTAAAAAATTAAAATTTTTCATAATTAGCTCGAACTGTATGAAATTCGAGCTCACTATTATCGTTTCTACAGATGCGCCGCGTTGACAACAATGACAATACACTACATATAGTCTATTATACACAATACCGCTTATTTCATGTTCCGTCCAAGCATTCACTTAGTAATTTCATTGTAACAGAAGCTTCGATGTTGTAAGCGGACGAACTTCACTGTTGTTAGAACAATGTATTTGCGGAGTTTACAAGCGACTGTGACTGTGTGTATGTTGAGAACTTTACGTACATAAACATACAAGTATGTATTTAATTTGCAGGTTATAGTATGATATGAAAATATATAAAACTCGGATATTGAAAAAATATACAACCGATATAATAAGATCCTTGATTTGTCGCAGTTTTGGTACATTTTGATGAATAAAATGTTTAAATCGGATTAATAAAGTTTTAACCAGTTAGGATGTAATAAATGTAAAAAAATTGTATTTGCAGAAAGAGAGAAACGAAATATATTAGAGTACTTTGAACCTTATATCTATATAGTACAATGTGGACAATGTTTATGGATTTGTGTATCTTAATATAAAGCCGAAAGTAAAAATAAAATCAACAATTGTCTAAATATTACTTTATAACCTTTTGATATTGAACAAAAGTACTCCGAGAGCAACGATGGCAACATTAATTGCAGTATAAAGTTGTTTTTAAATATGATTCATTCCCCCGAGCGAAGAGTATACTATCGACTATACTGTTAACTGTAGATATGTGTCACTTCCGAAATGTGTGAATCAAATGATACAATTAAACATATTATTTAATTAAATCTGTACTAACATCGTAAAACTGTTTTTTTTTTATAATTTGTAAATGTACTCCACAACTCCGTTATAGTCACGGGCACTTGGATATTTCATATGTATTTAAGAGAAATATTGAAATGTCGAGTTTTCAGAAGCGTATTTTGAAAATAGGCGTTTAATATAGACAAAATAATTTCAATTCAAAATAATCATGTATTTTGTAGAATCAGACTCTGTACAAATACGATGTTAGACACTTTTAGATAGTACTCAAGAAATATAAATTTAATTAAAAGTAATAAAAAAAGTAGTATAAAATACTATCGACTATACTGTTAACTGTAGATATGTGTCACTGCGCCCCGACGGCCTCAGTCTTAATAGTTAAAGTAAACTAAATGCACATACAAATAAAGAGTATTGAGAATGCAACACTATGACGTATGATTTAAAAATAAATACTAAAAGCTCAGGTAAGCCCTCTTATATCGCGCAGATGTTCACTAGAGAGGCCGACCAGCCGTCTGCACAAGAAAACACTACAATCCATACAAATAAATTTATGTTGAATTATTTTGTATTGAAAATCCCTATTCAATGTTTTCTATTGTTAAGTATAAGAATAAAATGAGAATAGACATGATATACAAAATAATTCAAAAAAAATATTTAGTGTTTTCTTTAAAGTGCGTTAAAGAAAAAAACGGATCTTTTTGTGGTCCTAGAGAAGGTCAAGTTGAAATTACTTTCAAATACGTAACAGTCTACAGTCCTTCAGAGAAGAGATTTTTTATTTATATTTTTTTAATTAAATTTTTACAGCATTTTATAAATTTCGCGAAATTAAAAAGTATGGAAAATATCCTATAGTATTCGACTACTATAGGATATTTTAAGATACTTACAGTGGATTTATGACTATAAAAGTTCGCAAAAAGTGAGAACCTTACAGTCTAAATAAAGATAAAAGGCGAAAAATGCTCAGCAACCTTTTCTTTTTTCGAGCAATATAAATTGATTTCATTGATTAGTACATTATAGAGTGATTGATATTTGAATAAAAAGCCCTCGGATACAGCGCGTTCACTCATAACGTAAGCCTCTTCTCATCGTGAAAGGGCGAGAATAGTGACAGCTCTCAACTGTCGAGTTACGAGTGTGGGTCAAGAGAAGTTTATAGTTCGTGACTAAAATGAGTCGGGGAAATTTATTATAGAATAAAAAGACAAAACTTTAAAAAATCTTGAGGGTCTGTTATATTGATATTTGTCAGTTAGATTAAGGTTTGCTTCGCTTCCTTATTTTTAGCTTCTTTATTTAAAGCTAAAGAGCCCATTCCGTAGAGCACATTCCTTTGATTTATGAACTACTGTTTGAAATAAAAAAATATCACTATGTCAAATAGAAAGGCTACATACAAATGCTACGAATTTTACTCAAGTAAGATAATCTGTACAATATATATATATATATATATATATATATATATATATATATATATATATATATATATATATATATATATATATATATATATATATATATATATGTAAGCGACGAACTAAGTCCTTAAGCATTTTTCATTGTTTTAACGGAACAGTATAGAACCTTGAAATAATCTCTGCAATTCGTAGATAAGCATACGAGTATATCACGTATTCCGCCTACAGCAGTAAGACAAAGATCTAGTTTAGACAATCCGTCCACCGCCTCCCGCCTCACTGGTAGCACCAGATATTGCCACATCGTCACAAGTCGAGAGTAACTAAATTTCAATATATTTTATATGTAACGAAACAGAATTGGAGGTTCGAGAAACGTGAAGGTAATTTAATCTCATTGCATTGTTAGCAGGTATGTACGTATTCAATTTCAATATAACTTTAGCGTTCACTTATAAGTTTGTAGGTACGTATGTATGTAGCATACATACGATGTATTAATATCTATGGATATATATCTAAGACTATCTCGAATCTGCGGCTTCGCCAGTACAGTTAATTGAAACTACATAACATAACAAAAAGTTGTATCACGTATATAGTAGAGTAGACAGAGGGGAGCTAGTGTTAATAATTTCAAGTTCCCGCTTTCCTTCCAATTTTCAAGATGTTGCGTGTAGAATCGCGGGACTCTACACCGCTCTTATTTTTTAGCACAGAAAGAAAATGAAATATTTAATATTTTCTATTTAAATATTTAATGTTTTCATTTCTTCGCTCTGGTAACAAGGCAAAACGCGGCGTTGAGTTCCGCCACTTAACACCACGTAATGCCCTAAATTCGGCGGAAAGTGGAAAACGGAAGTGAAGCGGAGTGTCTTAACACTAGGTTTCATTTTTTCCTTCTGCATTCCCTGCCATATGTGAGATATAAAGTGAAGCTGAAAGAAAAAAATGTTATTCCCTTGAGTGGAAACTAAACATGGTGTCGTTACAATCTAGTGTAGATAAACTAACTAAACGTCCTGTGACACGTGACACATACTCGTAGGTACGACACACAGGTACGATGGGTGACATCAAAATAATTATGTGTGATGTAATGAAATAATATAGTCTACCTAACCGTTCTTGACGTAACTGCGATACTTGAAAAGGCATAGGTATAAAGAGTTAAGGTTAAAAGCAGAAAGCAGAAATTATACATCATTTTACAAATTATTATTAGAAACTTGTTATAAGGAACATGACAGCAAATTAATTTCGTCTTTAAACTGTAAATCGACTAACTTGAGCAAGGAGCTTCTTGAGTTTGTAAATAAACAATGACGCGACAACCAATTTAACTCGGCGTCCTATAAAATTGAATACACAGTGTTCGTAATTAATTCTACTTACCTCAGTGGTTGTTACGATCGAGTTCAGTTTGGTATTTATATTTCTATGTCTCATATAATAATATGTTACTTCGTTCATCATTACGAATCGGACTCACGACCATGTACATGTTTTTATAGTCAGACGCTTTACCACTGCGCTTAGGCGATCTCCTTTTTGTAATAAAATAATATATGGGAGAAACAAAACATATATCCTCATTTAACATAAATGTACCCAGTATAGTGTAGGCCATTTCTGGCGGATATTGTTGAAACAGTAACTGTCGCGTTTCAAAATAATTTTTATGAGAATTTCTGATATTTTATAAACGTCGTCGTTTTCCCGTCATCAAATAATAACAATATAAGCTTTTACGTTTACCTTTTAAAATATAATTAAACTAATTTACAACCCTTACATTTACTTTACTATCAAGCATGTTATGTATACTTAGTTTATAGTATTAGCTATATGTACTTACTTACTCATCTTTACGCTAAATCCCTTGCGGGGTAGGCAGTGTCTTCGAAGGTCAACCAAGTTCTCCCCCTCCCTCACATACCGCTCACTTTATAAATCAAATGTATTTCTATGAAATCACGTTTTATTTCCTAATTTTAGAAATCTTTAAAACTGTTTATTATAAAATATTTTGAGGCCGTTTTAGCGTAGAAGAAAATCATCTGAATAATAATGTGTAATGATTTTAATATAATTATTTTCAGTTCTTAGCTCTGGAGGGCCTGTCATGGCGCAGGGGCGCCAGGCCCATATTCACGAGTGTTCGACTGAAAACGTGACAGGTTGTGAGTTCGATCCTTACTCGAAGAAAAGAAATATTAAATACTTCCATTTCTTCACTGTGGTATCAAGCCAAAGTATTACATTTAGTGCCGCTATTCAAATACGGCGGGACAAGGTGTCTCAACACTAAATGTCAAATATACACGTAGCTTTAGTAATTTGATAGCTATAGCGTAAAGTTCTGACTTTCACCACTAAACACGTAAAGTTTTGAAAATTAGTGGGAAAATACTGAGACAGAGGGACTACCTACTCTACTATATGCATGGTACAGCATAAATCATATCCCGTGTTGTTCAAGAGAAACTTCATTCTTTTTAATACGCTTTTATGAGCTTGGGTTGTATGTATGTATGTAATGGAATCTTTGAGCTCAATTTTTACCGGTTTCTAGAAATCTGATAAATTTGAAACTTTGCACATGTATCAAGGGCCGATGACAATGCAATAATTCGAAAACAGTTTCCCA
>DWMZ01006660.1:0-10210 GCA_018249855.1 Eueides tales michaeli | reverse complement strand
GTTGGCGCGCTCACTAAATGGGACCCAACGTTAGCAGTTGATACGTCGTTTCTACTGTTTCGATAATTCGGAAAACGGCCTTGGTTCTAGTAATTTTAAGTATTCTTCTTCTTTAAGTGTTACAGAGGTAATATTTTGTCGCACATCAAAATATTTTATATACTTATTGTATAAGTCTATATGTATTTGAACTGTAGTGTATTTTTTTTAAAAAAGGCTGTGTTGTTATTATAAGGTGTACGGATAGCAAAATATATCGTAACATTTTTTCTTTGATTTTATTTGAAATAGAAACTTCAACATTTTGGAAAAACGTTTTTAATTGATAGGAAATTCCGTTTGTTAACTAGCATATATATATTTAATATAAAAGAAATAAGAAGACTACTATGTAGTACGTTACTGAAGTGTCTTTTATATCATTTGTAAGAATTTTTAAATATATTTTTGCTAACTGTACACTATAGAGGTGTAGTGAAACTATTTATATGTATATGAATATATTTATTTTTTTAAATATAGTATGTACATATCTATTTAAAATTTAATGGTTGACGCAATTTTATTAAAATACTAAGAAATCTTATGTAATTATCTATTGGTCAATTTTTATTATATTATATTGCATTGCATTTTGTGCTGCGGAACTCAACGCCGTGCTTTGCCTTTGTACCAGAACGAGGAAATCAAACCCACAACTGCCACATTTACAGTCGGACGTTTGTCTCCTTGCGCCACGACAGTCCTTATGTTATTGGTTAGGTTATCGAAACACGTTTTTCCTATACGATTGTTCTACAATATATTTATACTATTTATTGTATAAATTATTTATGTGCACAATAATTTAATAAGAAATTTCTGTTCCTATTCCCTTTTTTTAGTCAATTTTAATATTTTGTGGACTTGGAAGGAACTCGCAACCGCCGTTTAAAACAGTCCCAACTGTGCAACAATGCACTTTTCGATGTATACGTAAGAAAAAAAAATATAAAAAAATATATTGTATTCTAATGAAACAATTTTAACCGGATTAATCGCGTATATTGTTTGATTAACATTTTTGGAAACCCAACAGTCTACCGGTGACCACGGACTACTGTAATGTGTTCGAAACGTCGAGTTTCCAAAAATGTTAATCAATTAATATACGCAATTAATCCGTTTAAAAGTGTTTCATTTAAAATGTGTAACAATCGCGAAAATCAAAGATACTATTAAATTCTTACACAATATAATGTAAATACTCGTGTAATACTAATAATAGTCTTTTTTCTTGAGGATTGTAATACCAACGTTAAAGACTTTATTATTGTACTGTAATAATTGTTATGGCGAAATAAAAATATGTATATTATGTATTTTTTTTTTGGTTTAAAAAAAAGGAAGAAGTTAAGAACTAAAGATTTTTGTGAAACGTTAGTTTTTAGAAGACTTTATTAAGTTATTTTACTTTTTAAGTAATTTATTAAGAATATGTGAATTTTACACACAAAGGTTTCTTTTTAGTTTGGTACACTTTATGGTGGATGGTAATTTGGGTGTATGAGTTGATTGATTTGTTTATAAAAAAATTTAAGCAATAATAAGGTATTAAATTCTTATTAATAAACTTTTTTTTACAATTTTGAGTTTTATTTCTGCCTTGGTAACTTGATGTAAGCTATTTTTTGTATTGTTTTTTGTAGAAATCTGATACCGAATGTTACTCATTTATACAGCTGAAGTATGTAACTACAGTCAAACCTCCTATAACGCGGTGAGTACGTACCGCGTTTTATGGAAACCGCGCTATAAGAAACTCGGAATTAGTACAAACATTTGTACCCCGTTATATGGAAACTGTTCAACGGAAACCGCGTTGTAAGATGGTTGTCGGAACTTCAGCTCCACGTTATATGGAAACCGCGTTTTTAGAGCACGTTATAGAAGGGTTGACTGTACTTACTTCATTAAAACACATGTTTTTTACTATATTTATATAAAAGAAACAGTCCTACCAAAATTTGGTGGCAACGGTAGCAGTTCCCCTATAGTATTTAACTGTTCACCACATCAATACTCTACATCTAAAGGCGGTGAACAAATCAATAAGTAATTTAAGTGAAGCGAGGTCAGTCGACGCCGGCACTCGGCGCGTGCGCACGACTCCGACGCACACCGCATTTAGGCGAACGAGCCTGCAAAACAAGCTCTGGACCAAGAACTGACAATCTACAGCTGACCTCTAAAGTCTCAATCAGAAGTTTACGATTCTTACTACATAAGTATATATTACGTACGTATTGTACAACGAGCTTATCAGAATTTGATAACTTTTGAACTATAATTTGTCTTTTTTTTTGTTTTAACATTTTATAATAGATAATTTGTTGTAATTAGTCTTTCTAAGCAAAAATGTCGTGTTTCAAGCTTGTATTATTCTGTGTTTTTGTTAATAGTCTCGTAGTAAACACTGTGGAATCTGCGGCCTTGATTTATGAAAACATTGAGTGAGTACTGCTAATGTCAATGCTGCTGTGATGTCTGCTTGTCCGGCCCTAACTATTTTAATATACTTAACTTATTACTTTTTATATAAATAGTTCTTTTTTTTACAGCATGGCCTCCGTAGATTATGCGAGTGTCGATATTAAGGAAAAGGTGTTATTTACACCGCCTTTAGATGAAGTAGTGGATGGTAAGATGTAGCTCTAATTGTTTTATTTTAATTATATTATGCAATACAAAGTTAATCATAGGTAAAAAATACTCATATATTTTCTCTATTAGTATTTTTTTTTACATTCCTAAGTGTGGAATATCACTTTATATATGTTAAAAATACTTATATACTTATCATGTATTTGTGTAACTCGTTAAGTTATGTAAGAAACAGGCACCACTATCAATTTTATTTTACATTTTTTATAAACATAGATACTTATACAGTAAATATTTATATCTCTAGAAATAAGAAAATAACCTATCTATGTTAAAGAGTTTAATTTTAAAAATTATTTAGATAAACTTGTTTTGACTATGCTCATTATGGAAAGTTTAACAAAAAATAAAGAAAAAAACGCGCTCTTCTTCTTCTAATAATAATAATTCAAATATTTTCGTTTGAGGGAAATCGCGATATTTTACATAATATCTTAGATCTTAGTACATATTATCATCAATATTTAAAGAAATGTAATAATTTGGTTTCAATTTTATTCTTGATAACTCGAAATTAAAGCTTAAAGTTTCTAATTAAGTTATAAGTAATTACGATTCTAAATCTACTATATATTTTTATTAAATGTGATTACATTTTCAATTCGCAGTCCTCTCGCGCGGTCTACCAGCCACATTTAAACACGTAGAGGTAGCTGTCGAGGACAGTCCAGACTTGACGCAGCCACCGTTCTACCTCACGGCTCCTGGTAAGTAATAATGTCTGCATTCCCGAATATCGGATTGTTTTGTATCTTCGCATTCGCATTCACAAAAAGCTGCGTAAGATAGTAGTTCTAGAAACAATCCATGCCTCTTGGAAGACGTTCAAGCGCTCCGCCAACCAACTAACCTATACCTATATAAAAATCTGTCTACAGAGATATTAACAAAATAAAAATGGCAAGCGTATAACAATTATGATATAGCTTGATGAGAAATGACTTAGTTGGCTCGCTATATTAAAATGTTTTATACGTTTTCTAAAAAGTATCTTTCTTTCTTAAGTTGAAAATATAACTTTGAGATGCTAACAACATAAATGACTTGTAAGAATCGTTTTAAGAATATCGATCTAACTCGCTAGAACGGCAATAAATAATAACAAAAAGCCAATATTGCAATTTCTTTCATTACAATTAAAAATACATTAATGCGTAACATTCTTCTTTCATTGTTTGTGTGAAACAGTTTGTCTGTCAATATAATCTTCCTCTAAAAAATTTTAAGTATTGCTGTTGTTTGCTAAACGAATCCTGGATCTGGATATTGGATCAGCTAATTGTTTTATCTCATTTGTCTTTCTTGTCAGTTGTCTGGCTTTATTACTTTTATAATTCCTTGGGTGCCACTCTCTAGTAGCAAACTTAGTTCAGCCCGCCCAGCGCCATTCAAGATGTCTGTAGGCTGAGTGTGCATTAACAAGATTTATTTTCTTTTTAATTTCATGTAATTTTTCTCCTATCTCCTCTTTTTATATCCAGAATACTTAGTTTCATTGTATTTTGGCAGTTTTTTAAATTTACTTTTCTTGAAGTTCTGTTATCGCACACGTCTGACACCCTTACGCATATTTTTCGTATACTCTTTTTTTCATTGGTGTAATTTTATCCTTCATTATGTCGCTAAGAGACCAAAACCATTTCCAAGAATTTGTTATTCTTCGTTCTATTTCTTTTTTCATGCAATCATCTGTAGATGAAAGTTGGTGCGAAGAAATCTATAATATCTTATATATCCTAATATATAACATATACCTAGGTGTTGTTCATGTTCATTTACATTCGCAAATATTCAATAAATGATATTCGTTACATCACTAAGTGTATCATCTCTTCTCTTATTGTCTTAATTTTATAGAAATTTATTTAAGTGTTTCGCTTGTGTTCATGTACCCTCTAAATAAATTAAATTAATTAAAAAAATAAATATTTTTTTCCGAAATAATTAATTAATATTAATTAATTCGGAAAAAAATATTTCTTTTTTTTAGCTTCACGCTGTATCCCGCACGAGGCAGGGTAGGCAGAGGGAACCAGGGAACCTAGTGTTAAGACACTCTGTTCTCTGTTAATTTGAGGCATTGCGTGTTGAGTGGCGGAACTCAACGCCGCGCTTTTGCTTTATTAACAGAGCGAAGAAATGAAACATTAATCATTTAAATTGTAAATATTAAATATTTCATTTCCTCGACTGGGGATTGAACCCAGAACCTGTCGGTTACAGTCACACGCTTGTGCCGCTTCGCCACGACAGGCCTCAGATAAAAATAATAAAACATATTAAATCATAAAATGTACTAGTTATTATTAACATTATTTATTATTTAATATAATCTGCATAAGTAAGTAACACTCGAGAATAAATCTCTCAATCAATATTGATATGACAACTAAACAGTAGTTAGTTATTGTTTAGCTTGTGATAACGTGATAAGGTGCTATCAGCACTTGACGCTGTTGTTTGAATGAGCCGAATTTATATTGAAAAAAAATATTATATACATATATTATATTTTACCCCCTTTGGAAAAGTTATTGTGTAATATGCAATATTTAATTGTTGTGGATTCAAAATTTCAGATTTCTTTTAGTATAATATTTTTTTTAGCTTTTTGATGTCTGTTGTGGTGTAGGGGCACAAACGTGTACTATACACGTAAGTGACAAATTTTGGGTTCGATTCTCACTCGAAGAAGTGAAATAAATAATATTTTAAAATGAAATTTTTAATATTTTCATTTTATCGTTCTGCTAACGTTGAGTTCGCCACTCAACTCTCAATGCTTCAAATTCGATGGAACAATTATTTTAGCTCCTTTTTTGGATATTAAATTCTGTCTGCCTTTCTCTTAAGCATTGAACAATCATATTTATATATTATAAAAGATTTTTTTTTCATCAGATTAACAATTCTTCTAATCCTAATCAAATTTAAAGCTTTTATTTAAAATAAGAAGTTGCTTCTCTTTTTGAAAATCAAACAATTTATCATCACCGTTTCACTAAAACTACTGAATCAGACCTGAGATGAAGAAACTGAGTGGAATTATGTATTAAATTGTAATATTTTCCACCAGGCCTCTTAGGAGACGCTAAGCTAATAGAATTGGGAGGTCCTCCCTACCTTGTGCCACTTGTGCAAAGGGACAAGGTGTACGACCTAGAGGCATTGTTGAAGCACCTGGGCAGGCAGCCCGCCTTACTGGCAGGCGCTGGAGCGGGGCCCTGGCCGTATATTGGAGTTAACTGTGAGGTATGGCCACCTTTAAGTCAAAGTAATATCTTGGAAGTTACTTTGCGTTCTGCTTTAATATATTTTTTTAGTAGGATATACCATTATTTCCATAAATATGGATGGTTTTTTATGAAAAACACAAATAGTTTCTGGATGAGATTTGCACCCGCAATATACCGTATAAGTAATGTATATTATTTCAATTTACTGTACGAAATACGAAAACATATATTTAAGGTAATTTTACTTCAGATTAATCCTTTTTTTTTAAAAATAGTAAACCAGTATTAATATAATAAAATTAGTACTAACCAATTAACGTAAGGAAATAATCAAGAATAATGTGTAATTTTAGGGCATAATAAACCTGTTCTTGGACAAAGGCGTGGTGTCTCAAGGCACGCGTATAGTGTCGGTGTCTCCGCCCGGCGCGGCCAAGGGCAGCAGCGGGTACCTGCAGCAGACGCTGCCCAACAACGAGACCAGGACCGCGCTGCTCGGGAACTACTTGCTGTCCGAGGGGAAGCCGGGCAAGGTAACAAATATTATATGTGTAACTAGATTTTAGTAAACTTTGTAAGTAGGTATCTGATGATTTCATTAATATATAACACACTTTTTACTATTTTTAAAGTGTTATTCCACACTTCCTAGAAAAATACTAAATTTAAAAACGTATAAAAATTTGAACGAAGCAGGATTTGAACCCGCGCCTCTCTCTTGTTACAACTTATTTAATTACTTAAGTAAGTAATTAAATAAGTTGTAACAAGCGTATAAAAATTACGACGGAGCTCGGTGAGAACGAATGGCTTAGTGGTCAGAGCGCTTGGACGGATTCCAAGAGGCGCGGGTTCAAATCCGGCTTCGTTCAAATTTTTATACGTTTTTAAATTTAGTATATAACACTCTTATAGTGAACTAAAAATATTGGAATATGCGTCCAAATTATTAAAAAAAGATTTGTTGTTTGTTTTTGGGATATCCGGAGTTATAAGCAATATTGAGTGAGATTATGGAATGGCCTATCGTTCCCAAAAATATTAATAATTTTCAGTGTAATAGTGTCTAGATACTTATTTATAATTGAATTCTTTATACAATTTTGATTTTTTACAATTTTTTATCTTTGTTCAGGTTATCAAAGTAGTGGCGAAGGAGAGAATCGGCGAGTCTAATTTCATAACCGCCATCAGAGAGACCCTTAAAGAACATTACGGAGATAAAGTTATTGGTAATTGAATTATATATGTTTTCTGCTTTTTTATCTATGTCTATTACTCTTCAGACATTTGGTTCGTACACTATTTCATCATATTTTCTTTTCATATGTGTTATTTTTATCTTCACATTATTATTTTATAAATTTCTACTTGAGACTATGGTCTATACTAAGTGAGTTCTTCTTATAAGTTCTTCTTATAAGGTGCATCTAAACTAAAGAACTATTAGAAGTACACAGCAACTTAGCAAATGAACATTGCTAATATAGTATTAAATGATATAGAATTAAATCAATTATTAATAACTTAGGTGAGGAATTTTATACTAGAATAGATGCCTTACCGTTATTGTGGAAGAGATGATCGCTTTGTTGTTGGATGCGTTTTGTCGTAGCCTCCGTCGCGTTCCGAATTAGCATTTTGGCTGCCATGGTTGGCTGGCATTTGCTTTCGCTGTAGTAGCTTCAGCTTGCGAAACGCAATCATGTAGCTGTAACTTAGTCGATTTGGTGTTTACAATCACAACAGCCGCGCTGGTCGAATCCAGAGCAAGCCAGAGATGAAAATCTCGTCTCTGGTTGATCAGAGATTCTTTCTCCTCCTGGGTAATTAGGTGAAGAATGTGCTTAAGATCTTTGGGAACTGATTTAATCTTGGTATCCCTCATAGAAAGGGAACAATGCACGTCCGTTGACTATTTAACACCAGGTACTTGCTGAGGACATCATAATAGTTTCCACATCAGCCATATAGATGGTTCTTCTGACTTCACAATTTAGGCCCCAGTACACTTTCACTTGCCAAGCCAATTGTATATAGATATTCGCTGTGTTTTTGAAAAGACATTGTTTTAGTAGAGAAGTAATGTAGATCAGTGAATTATCTCAGCGAGCGGGTCGCTTGTAACAAATAAATATCGTACACTCCAGGTCTCGGCGGCGCGTTCCTTCTGAAAGAAGGTAAAGTGAAGCACCACGTGATGCCGGATTTCTCGCGCCGCGCGCTCTGCAGCGACCGCGACGTGGACGCCTGGCTACACTTCTTCGAGATGAAAGCTCCCATCGTGCACCTCGGCACTCTGGTTACTGGGGACTTGGTAAGTGCTATACTGACAAACAGTGAAATTGGGATTAACCAAAATCTCTATTCGTTCCTACAATATCTCTCAAGATCATTGGCTGTATCCGTTGTAAATGTGACGGCTGTATTTCTAACTAATTAATGTTTTTTCCACTATCTAAAGCTAAGCTAAAATAAGTTTTCCACATCCTAACACCAGAACCCCGTTTAAACCTATCATTCTATGTTAAAATATGAGTATTGCCTATCCATTGGGGATAAAAGAGCAACTGATGAGTTGTTGTCGGCTGTTCTCAGCAGTACCGCATTCCGAGCCGGTGGTAATTTTATGTTAACTCGACGATTCAAAAGTGCTTGCAAAAGTCTATTTGAATTAAGAAAACTTTGAATTTATATTCTATTTCCAGGACCTCGACCTCCGCATCCAACATTTCCACGGCTACAGCGCGCACGGAGACGGAGGGCACTACCACTACGACACTACTCCCCAAGAGGTGCATTACGTGGGGTACTTCACGCTGGCCTCCTCTGTCATACGTATTGACCCGCCGAAGGAGACACACGGCTTGGGCAGAGACTGATGGGGTGAAAATATTGTTTTAAATGAAACAAATTTAACCGATTATTCATATAATCGTATATGTATAGAAAACAATATACGCAATTAATCCGGTTTTATTTGTTTCATATAAAATGTGTAATAAACGTTGTTTTGTTTTTGTATGTGTTTTCTTACGAATTTTAAAGTAATTTAGAATTTTACCGTAACCGTAACTATGCTACACCCCATAAAGTCTACTAAACTAAGGAAACAGTTTGGGCTATGACCAAATATATATGTTTTAAAAATTGAGCCAGTAAAAACGTCAGAAATTGTCTGTAATATAACCATAAGGATACTAAAATCTCAATATGCCAATTAAAAGCCACATTCTTTTTTGTAATAACTGGAATATATAAACAATATTTTGTTGAAATGAAAGAAATAAAATAATTACCTATATATTGACTTAATACAAATCAAAATATAAAAAAATGAAATTATCGTCAATATATTTTCATATATAATTAAATATACAAAAACATAACAAAGGCGAAATAAAAAACAATAAAACAGGTGAAAATCTATTTATTAAATATTTACACTAAATGAATATACAGATAAAAAAACGTATCGACATCTAATAAGGTCTATAGCGTCATACATAAACACTAGAGGCTCAATTCCTAGGTTTCTAGACTTAGCTTTTCACTTAAAAAACGAAAGGATCCAGGTTCAATTTACGCGTGACAAAAAAAACGTGTTGACTTCTAGTACAATATTATTATTAATAATAATAATAAACATGTTTAAAAATACCCCCACTCCATCGACTATCGACTAGTCTAGACATTTCATACAAAAATAACAATTTCCTTTACAAAAATCGACCATAGACTATATTATTAAATATAAACTGAAAAATATTTTACATATTAAAAAAAAAATCAAAAAGTTTTTGAAAATTTTCAAAGGAGACATAAATTTAATTAAAAACGTGCGACAAGAAAAATATAATATTAATGAATAAATTATTATATACATAAAGTGAATAATTGTATTTAAATATTTTATTCGAGTATTGTCTATAAGTTGTTTGAATCTAACAGAGACTCTAATAAATAACAACATGGATATAAGTACATTAAGAAAAACTAATCATTATTATATTGATAAAAATTAAATAATATATTAGAAAAAAAAATACTGGCGGAGGTTCGATCCCAGTAATGCGTTATTTTCAAGTGGGGACGCTTAGGCTAGACAAAGCGTGGCGTTGAGTTACGCCATACGTAACTTTCCAAAGCCGGCAAACCGAGTCGCGGAACTCAACGCCTCGCCAGAGCTTCGTTTTGACAATCTATTTCCTTGAGTAAAAATAAGGCAAGGTGAATATATTGCATAATTATGGACTTACGGTTTACATTGT
>DWMZ01006659.1:0-10210 GCA_018249855.1 Eueides tales michaeli | reverse complement strand
AATGAACTTATTACTTAACTTGTATTGCGTGCGAACTAGTTTTAGCTTATAGCTTTCATTACATTCCATTCATATGTTTTCAGTTTGATTTATATATTAATTTAGTTATAAATTCGGAGGAAAATGGAGAACGGAACGGAGTGTCTTATCACTAAATTCCCAAGTTTCCTCTGTCTACCGTGTCATTTGCATGCAGTGTGAAGCTGAGTAGTTAAAAGTTTTATTAAATTTAGTTATGAATATCTTATTCTTATTCAAACAACATAATTAATTCAGACATCCATTTCAGAAATTACTTCAGTAGTTTTCTCAGCGTCACGCTTCATCCTTCCTGGAGTGAAGCAAAATGAGCTAGAGAGAAGAGAGTGCGAAACTCTATGATCTCTGCAAATCCCTTTTGCCTCGACATAAATCTCTGTACCATGCCCTCCATTGATATCATCGATAAGATTTACCGAGGTCTTCTATTGCCTCTTTTACCTGTCTTACTCCATTGACTCTTTTACATGTCGTACTCACTCTTGCTGGAATAAATTTTTTATATTTACTTGTCACCACTTGTTATTTAAAAAGAAATAGCAGATATTTGAAAATGAAACGATAAGGAAGAAAAAATAACATATAATCTGGAAAATATAAAGATATTTTAGAAAAATAGCGTTCAGTTTCTTCATATTTCTTGCATTTATACCAAAATAATTTGAACCAAATACTAATTTTAGTGTACAGAGTCGTGCTAAATCCTAATTGCTTAGAGACATGATATGTTCGTCAACACTAAAATCGTACTTTGGACTAAATAAATACCTGGAAGCGCGTCCGCAATACTAAAATTCAAAGAATAAATGTGGATATTATTAAAGCGTAGTACTTACGAGTACGTCGACAGCTTCCATCCTTTGCGTGGGGTCTCCTGTAGTTTTGTCTTTATATTAGTTAATTACTCAGTTTGAAATGGAATTTGAATCATCGAGATGGGAATATGAGTTCTTAAATAAATTTGTGCCATCTCATATAATTTTGGAAACGTATGTATGCTTAGAGGGCTGGGGCATAAGTGTATGACTGTAAACGACAACTTGTGGGTTTGATCTTGACTCGAAGAAGTATACATTTATTATTTTGAAATGAAACATTTAATATTTTCATTTCTTCACTCTGGAAAAACAAGGCAAAGCGCAGTGTCGAGCTCCGCCACTCAACACGCAATTCGGCGGAAAGTGGGGAATTGACCGGAGTGCCTTAATCCTAGGTTTCCAAGTTTCCATCTGCCTACTCTGCCATGTATGGGATACAGCGTGAGGCTGAAGCTGGTATCCTTAAATATACCTTTATACTCACGTGAATCAACTGCAAAAATTGGGCAAGCATGTCATTTTTCAGTGCATAATAATATCAGGAACGAATAGGAGTTGAAGTGGTCACGGCCGTAATCAGCTGAAAACCTTATGCATTCATGATTTGTATCCCTAACTAAAGCGCCTGACAGTATCAACCAGATACTTCATTAAATAGTCTACGTTGTCAATATGTTATACCGCTCATAAAAACCAGTACAGCTACGAATAAATTTTACGAATACAAAGTTATATGAAAATTGTTGTACTTTTAATAATTAAGGCCTGTCGTATAGGGATAAAACTCAAGGCCACAAGCAAATGACTGTAGATGTGACAGGTTGTGGGTTATTCCTCACTCAAGGAAATGAAATATATAATATTTTGAATTTAAATACTTAATGTAAATTAATTTGTTATATAAAATAATAATTCTTCTTAATATTTATCTTGAGGCCTGTCGTGGGGCAGTGGCACAAGCGTGTGACAGTAATCGACAGGTTGTGGGATCGATCCCCACTTGAGGAAATGAAATATTTAATATTTTCAAATTATTTTTTTATTTTTTTTCTATTCTAGTCTAGTCTATTGGTAGGTTCCCAGGTTTCCTAAATCTAACCTGCCATGTTCTTGATACAGCGTGAAGCTGAGAGCGAGAGAGAGAATATTCTTCTCTTTTGAGACCATCATCACTTGCCAGCGTCTAAGTGTAAACGGGACGTAAGTATTGAATTTATATCTATTTAAGATTGCATATTGAGTTTTGCCACTCATTATGCAATGTCTCGAAAATTTGAGGCGTGGCAAACGGAATGACTTAACAATAAGTTCCCTCTGCCTACTTAAATATTTACCTCGAATGACCTAAATAATAACCCCATTTATTATACCTCATCTGCATCTCATCCACGTCATATAAACTTCTGCTCAACATCAACATTGTATATCAACCATAAGTCTACAACTTAAGACAAGTATTTAAGCTGAACTAGCTCCAAGTAGCTCTCGTCAAACGTGTTCCTAAAGTTTTCAGTTGCAAACTGAGGTCCGAGATATATTAGTTGGTACAAAAACATACTCCTTATATAATATAAATTATTAAACTTAGCAGACAAATTAGATTTTCTTTTAAAATAACTATATATTTAACACTAGTGTTAAAATAGATCTTAATACTGATTTTGTATAGCGGAGTTAAACTCTGTGACCTATCTCATCAGGCCGGTTGAAATTAAAGTAATTTATAATTCAAAGCCAATTCGTGGTAATAAAACATTACTACACTGGAACATGTTGCTACTTTTAAACTATATTCAAAAATAATTTAAAAACTTTTTCTAAAACATTAATTTTTCCCACGTACAGTTAAATTTTCTAGACTTTGCATGATGAATGTTGGATCTTAACGCCAAGCTGCTTTTTATCTTCTTATCAAAACAGGTTAATGTAAATTGTTTATTACTACGAGTGGGTATCGAATCTACAATTGTCAAACTCTGTACAGATGCGTCATGTCGATTTAAAGTGTGTTAACACTATTCCGTCCGTATACCTTGTATCCCTGGATCCTGTTCCCAGACACAGTGTTTCAACACTCTGTATCTCTTCTTACTTTGCTATATGGATATGCAGAATACAACGAAAATCTAAAAAAAACATCAATGTATACTGAACTAGCGAAAAAAACATTGCAACTAAGCCAACATATCGCTTCATATAAATATCAGAAACGCATTACACGTAAAGGATAAATAATGGCAGCAGATGGTGCGGAATTTAACAATGTGGGAAATAAAAAACTTAACTGCACTACATCAAAAGTTCCACCGTAACTTTTGGTAACAAGCTCGAAGTTTCACTTGCACAAATGCTATTCGAACTTCACTGTAGTAATCTTGAATTAAGAGTTTTCAAATATTTTTCGGCAATGGACGCAGCTGTTACGATAGAATAAAATGGACATTGTCACTGGTCTCACTTTATTAGAACTTTATTTAATCTTCCACTTCAATGCATATATCTACTATAGAAAAAGGATAGAGCCTTCTTCCTACTTACTTAATTTTTAATTTTTCACTTTTCCAAAACAGCCAGTCCGAGAATCGAGTTTTGTTGATATTGATATTGGAAGTAAAAATAATTCTTTTCTCCGACAAATGGACTGTTCTTGATATCATTCATCTTCTCTATCTATCCTGTTTATTAATCTCTATATATTATGTGTAAATAAATGAGGCCTGTCGTGGCGCAGTGGCACAAGCGTGTGATTGTAACCGACAGGTTCGTTCCCCACTCGTGGAAATTAATTGTTTAATATTTAATATTTTCAATTTAAATATTAAATGTATTTATTTCTTCGCTCTGACAATAAGGCAAAGCGCAGCGTTCAGTTCTGCCATTCAACAGGCAATGCCGCAAATTCGGCGGAAGGTGGGAAATGGAAGTGGAACGGAGTGTCTTAACACTAGGTTCCCAAGTTCCCTCTGCCTACCCTACCATGTGCTATGTATGTATGTATATGTAAATAAAAGAATATTTTTTTTCATTAATTATTAGTCACATACAAATTTACATTCATTTTTAGATTATATATAATTTGGAATAGAAAGCGAAGATAAGCTCCATGTTTTTCTTTGAAATAATTATTGTAAGTCCTCAATACTTTAATTTTAAAAGCATTGAACTTCAAATATTGAAGTTCACTTTAACTAAACTAATACAGATGTACAACATAAATATTCGTCCGGAATTCGAACTTCATTTCCTGTTGAGATAGTCCTATAGATGTTTAATTTCTTTTCTAAATTGCATATAGTACGTTTTTTCACCATTTATAACAAGCATTTTTCGTGAGTAATTTCATTTTGACGAAATGCCCAACTTTTGGCCGTACAAAAATTTCGTTTTTGTAGAATTTCGTGTGTAAGCTAACGAATTGAATAATTTCCAAAACTTACTGCTAAACAAACTAGTGTCAATTGTCTAGCAGAAGAACTCGATATTTTGTACCCACTAGTGGTCATACTGTCCTTCTAATCTTCGAAAGTAACGCATATTATATGTTCAGTGTAAACGTTAAACAAAAACGGTGATAATGTATCCGATAGCAAACTCCAGTGCTTGGATAAAAGTTTTTTGATAATATTCTGTTCGAGTATTATGGAATCAGTCTCATTACTTAATTGTCCACATCGTAACAAGTATTTACTATACTTGTTTGTGCAATAGAATGAAAACCGTGTAAGTTTATTCTGCTGACCATGGTGACGAGTTTGTTGCAAATTGTGTGACATAAATTGACACCTATGTCGCCTAAAGTTTGAATTGTTTCAATTGGGATTGCGTCCCTTTCCTATCCTGAGGTTCATTATGCCGCTTTCAACTTCACCTTTAAGTATATCTGTGGTTGAGGTCTGTCATCGCACAACCGAACTGTAAACGCGACATGTCATGACATGTTTTGGGTTCGATCCCCAATCGAGAAAATAAAATATTTAATATTTTCTAATGATATATTTTATGTTTTCATTTTTTTTCTCTGGCAGCAAGAAAAAGTACAGCGTTGAAATATTCCACTCAACACGTAATGTCTTAATTGCCGTTTTGTTTCCCACCCACTTTTTGTCAAAATATGTCCCACGCTCCGGTGTGGTAACACAAAGGTTCTAAGGTGCCTCTGTCTGCCCTGATATTTACGGGATACAGCGTGAAGATGTGACATGTGCGGGATACCGCGTGTAGGTGAAGTAGTATCTGGCTCTAGATATTTCCGATTTTAGGAACAATCAGATTTTGTCTTTTGATTATTTTTAAACTGATTATCCTGAAATAGCCATTGACAGTAACTCTTCCAAACCTGATAATCGCAGTCTAGCATATGTAGCAAATACGTCTCTTAAATAAATACGAGTATAATCCAAAAACTTTACATTTTCTAAACAGCTGTATCCAAAGAACAGAATGTAATACAAACTACGAAATCTTCAGCAATATCACACAGTAGTTAATTTCATCTTGTACTAGTCCCAAAAGGCAGAGCAGTGTAACAAGTTTCACCAAGTTATGATAACAGAACCATCAGAAAGTATGAAGCAAGCTCAACTTCTTACTTCCGGAAGTTAAAATGTCGCGACAGCTACGCTCTTGTAGGCTAAGAGGTGACGTTGACAAATAATATATTTTTTATAAATAATAATTATATTTAAAAAATGCTTTTTCTACTGTAAAATTATATTTTAAAATGTTTTATTTCCTCGAGTGAGGATCAAACCTACAACCTATCGTGTTTACAGTCCCATGTTTGTACCCCTGTGATATATTAAATTTCACGTAGCTAGTAAGGAATGTTTTTGGAGCCCACAATTATTTTATATTTTTAAATGAACAACGCTTGTAAGCTTATAATCTGAACCTCGGACAGGGCTCCAACGAGCTTCATAAAATTTAGTGTGTATAATTTAGATAAATTGAACTAAGTTTTATTCTTAGAAAATGTCGCTTTCATTGGCAACAAAAAATTACCAAGACACTTTGTCTCACGTAGGGAATCGCGCAGACATAGTGTAACCTTGGTCTGATGATAATTTCAGTTAGTTTTACTAAAATAGGTTGATAAATAAAAAAATACGTATAGCTACAATTTTTATATACATTTAGTTGAAATATATATTTTTATCTTTTGTTATTTTTATGTGTAATTTATATTGAAATTTAATTTATAAAATACAAAACTTAATAAAAAAACATCGTACAAGGTTAGGAGACTTTCATATACTCAAACACGTAAATTTGTCACATTGTTTTGTTTACTATAATATATCTATAATAAATAAAGTAAGAAAATCATATAAAAGATATAAAATATTTCAGATGTTCAAATCTCTCTTCACATCAAGATTCCTTTTAGAACAAGAAGCTTGAGTATCACATAACATACATTAGTCATAACCGTTCTTACATTCGCCTCCTAGTCTATAAAGTATCGGTGTCCCGGGAAATCTTTTATCGAGTTACTCCATTACTAACTCCTGCGGGATCGCACGCTTTGCTAAGAGCTGAATATGAAAGAAATATTTCGTCTATGTACAATCTGAAATTAGTGCTACCATTGATTTTTATAATTTTTGTTTTGTTATATTGTGCTCTAATTTGATGCTACCATTATATAAAAAAATAAATATTACTATCGTATCTGTAGACAATGCCTTTTTTTTAAAAAAAATCACGATTTTTTGCGTGTTTCGTGATAAGAAATTATTATTATGAAATCGAGAATAAATTGCTATAAATTGCTAAAAAGTAAAATTTTACCGCATATTACAAAGCACTCACTCACACGTATCAAAATTAGGTGATATTAGACCCTGTTACGTTACTCAAGAAACCTATATGTTAAATTGCAGCGTTCTATGTTGCGTAATTGCGTTTTATATAACTATCTATATTTGTTCGCTCTTATAAGAGCAAAGAGAGGCGTTGAGTTCCGCTAGAATTTGGCGAAAAGAGGGCAACGAAGAGTAATCGGAAGTGGAAAGGGGTATATGTAGCTTGAAGTTAAAAAGACATAAAAATGAAATTAATTAACTGAGAAACGGAAGTGTCTTATCATAAGTAACTTTGGTTCAAGTCCAGTTGTCTTCAATACGATTTTTTGTTTATTTACATTTAAATTATAATTTATACTTTAAAATAATATTTAGTATTAATATAATATACAATATCTAAAAGCATACTTTAATAAAGAAACTCCAAACAACGCTCGGTCAGGATTCTAATCTATATATAGATAACGTACAGCTAAAACTAGGCAATGTATAAAGATGACATTTGTCCTGTAGGTTCCTAAGGGATCGCAAAGGAGTACTCAAAGATATCTCGAGATTAGAAATCTCTGAAATGTGAAAAAAGACTGGGCTTAAAATTTAATATTTCACGGAAACTAAGCTTTGATCTGTGGCTAGTGTTACATAATACTAAAGAAATTAGATTTTGGCATTCTTTTTTTCTTTACGCTGTAAGCCGCACTTAGCTGGGTAGGCAGGGAAAATAATTTCATTTTCGCCGGATTAGAGACATTGCATGGTGAGTAGCGTAATTCAGCTCTACCTCGGCCTACGAATCTGTCACGTTTACAGTCGCACGCTTATAATTCTGCGTATGTCCTTTCATTTTTTAGGGTTTCGTACCTTAAAAGGTAAAAACGGTATCTTGAGATTGCGTGGATATATCAAACCAAAATTAAAATCTAGATCTACAGTCGTTTGGAGCACACGAATAAAAGAAAAAAATCCTTAAAGTAAAAACTTTATAGGTATTTCACAGAAAAACTATTCGGGCTTATATTTGTGAAAGTGAATGTATATGCCGCCTGCAAATTTAATGTTAACTATAGGACTTGGGATCGAACCCACAATCTGCCACACTTACAGTCGCACGCTTGTGCCTCTGCATCAAGACATCAAGACATATAATAATTTTACTCATTTATTTATTATATTGCACCATAAATCGACATATTAAATTGATACCATTTACTTAATCTAATTAGCTGGCACATCTCAGTGGTAATTGGTCGAAAGCTAATTGCCTTGACTCTGTAATGTGAAAATGACTTAGTAATGTGAATTTCAAGAGATCAAGTATTTACTTATATGAATATATGCATATTGGAGCTATTTACTGTTATTTTAGTATATAGAACATTAAATATTTGATACTCGTGTAATAGTTAGTTATAAAGTGGTTTTAATGTTCGTTAGGAATCTAACGGAGTTCCTTATCACCCTGGTTCCCAAGTGCCCTACCTCTGCCATGTGCAGGATAGAGCGTTTTTTTTATGGAAAAGGCGCGGCGAAACTAGCGTACGGGTCACCTGATGGTAAGTGATCACCGCTGCCCACGGCCCCGTGTAACACCAGAGGAGCTACAAGTGCGTTGCCGGTCTTTTAGGTGGATAGGCACTGGGGCCCGGCATTACCCAATGCGAAACTAAGTGGTCAAAGCCACTACATAACGCCAGTTTTAAATGTGGTAATGGTCGGGCTGAATCTGCCATGTGTTGTCATTGCCGACAATGTGACTCCCACGCGTACTTTAGTCGCCTCTTACGACACCATCAGTACCGGGGTTTTAAATGCTGGGGTGGTAATAGTCCGACGGAATCTGTCCATGCGTGTTGCCTTTGCTGTCAATGAGACTCTCCCACTCGTACTTTAGTCGCCTCTTACGACTCCATCAGTACCAGGGTGATCCTTTTCTAAGCCGGAATCAAATGGATGAAGCTGAAAAAAGAATTGTTAGTCAGATTTCCATAGGATAGGGTAAGGAATACTGAATACACGTATTTTTTTTTACCAAAACGACCTCAAATATGACTAATGATTGTAAAAAAATATAAAATTTTGATTGGGTATTTAGAGTCAATTTACTATGAATAACTGTTTATTACTAAAAATATTACTGTTTGTATTACATATAACAAAAAAATCAGAAATGTGATACGTTCCTAAAGAAGACAATACGTGTTGATTCCACCACGTAACAGGTAATACACCCAGGATTTGGCAAAGAGTGTAGAACGGAGTGTCTTAACACTATTTTTTCCTATTAGTGTTCCCTCTGCCTAATCTGATATATACAAGATATAACGATAAAAATAAAAAGAAGATAGAAATATAGATAACATTCAATATTAAACTATAAATATGTTGTGAAAATTATATAATCAAGAAAACTCTACAATATAAGTAAAAATGTGAAGCTAAGATAATAGCAATTACAATGATCATGTAAGGTCACATATAAACCAAAGTGGTACTACAATAAGGTGAAAATTTGTCGGCTAATTCAGAAAAGGTCTACTTATCTCATGAGCCACTGAGGAAGTAATTGTGCGAACAAAAGGCCACAATAACGAGCCAGGACCGAGGGATCGATCGACGTTAGATTACGATAGTGGTATAAAAGTTTGTTCAACTGTCCACGCGTTGCTTGATAAGATTATAAGTTCCATTTTGTGATATGAAAACTTGATAATATTTCTCATGAATTCTGTAGAATTGATATTTTTTTGGTTCATAATTTTTGTTGCTTAATCAACCACTTAATGTTGCATGATTCTTGGCACATATTAACACCATTTTTTTTGGCTCACGCTTGTGAACATGGCAAGATAGGTAGAGGGGACTTGCGAATCTAGTGTCAATATTCTCCGTTGACATTAAGATACATCTGTTTCTCAGTTATTTTATTTCATCCATATTACTTTTTAGATGGAAGATGTATCCGTTTCCACTTTCGAATACTTATGGCTGCCCTCTTTTCACCGAATTTTGGAGAAACTCAACGCCTCGCTTCGCCTTCTTTATTAGAGCGAAAAAGTATAGATAATTATATAAAACGTAAAAATGTAATTTTTGCGTATAGTTTTATTGGGTAATGAAGTCGAACGTAATTTAAGAATAGGGGTCTCTTATTTTTTTTACGTCAAACAGATTTGTCGTTTTTGCGTCTTATATTTAATACAAAAAAAGGCAGCCTATAAATTCTCAATCAAAAAGGTGACAACCTAGAATGATAAAATTGAAAGATTTCTTAAAAAAATATCTACCAATTAAAAAAATAATCTCTTACTGTACATAAAGTAAAGTAATTATATTTTAAACTTTAGTTAATTTATCAATTTGGCAAATAAGAACTTTAAGCTGCCATTGACATCTATTAAAAGAGGCTTTTGTAGAGGGGCCAGAACTTTTTCTGTCGAAGCTTTTCTTCAAGCAGGAAACTCGTGCCTCTTAACTTTTAAAGTAACTTTTTTCGCCTGAAAACTATTTGAATGTCGTGAAAAGTGTAGCAAGTGGCGTAAGATCTGTGAA
>DWMZ01006658.1:0-10210 GCA_018249855.1 Eueides tales michaeli | reverse complement strand
ACAATATAACGGCGCTAGGGCTAAGGCACCAGCCCCACCAGCGCCAGCCGCTACTCTAGCTGCCCAAACTCCTTTAGCGCCACACCAGGCCGCAAGAGACCAGCTAGTCTATAGTTTAATCATTTATATATAGACAATTATATAATTGTATATATTTATGACTAGTGACCCACTCACGGCTTCGCCCGCTTGAATAACACTATAATAATTTAATTTACTAACGTCAATTACTATGTTGTTCGGTGTATAGTGTGATTTTAAAATAAAATTTTGAAAAAAACATGACAAAAGCTGCAGGTACGTGAAAAGTTTTATTTTCACATAGGTATCTCTTTTTTATAGGATAAGGAGATAAAATTCAGAAACATGTATCAAAGAGTCACACTCTTAAAAAATATCTTGCTAGTTAGTGATTTTTAGATTGAGGCCTGTCGCGGCGCTGCGGCACAAACGTGTGACTGTAACCGACAGGTTCTGGGTTCGATACCCAGTCGAGGAAATGAGATATTTAATGTTTTTAATTTAAATATTTAATGTTTCATTTCTTCGCTCTGGTAATAAGGCAAAGCACGACGTTGAATTCCGCTTCTCAACACGCTATGACTCAAATTCGGCGGAAATCGGGGAACGGAAGTGGAACGGAGTGTCTTAACACTAGGTTCCCTGGTTCTCTCTGTCTACCCTGCCTCGTGCGGGATACAGCGTGAAGCTATAAAAAAAGTTAGTGATTTAATGTTTTAAATAAATATTACCATAAATAGGATTCAAACACAGTCTTTGGCACAGCCTAGCACATCTTAACTTCCATAATAGGTTTACAAGTGGAATTTCAGAACGTCTATTTATGTATGAATAAAATTACAATAGTTTTCAAACACTTAGCTCATCTAAGTGAGTTCAAAAAAAATATTCATTTAATCTGACTTTCAAATTTACATTTCAATAGATGTTGTAAATGTCATAGCTCCTTTGAGAAAAATATTTATTTAAAATATTCACATCTTTCGGCCAGTTATCTAACTTGATGATTTATACTACGAGTATGTAAATATTTATTTATCTTAAAAAATGGGCTAAAAGTCGGAAAAATAAGGAATAGACTGTGATATTATGAATAGACTGTTGAGGTTCACCCTGTAGGGTACCCAGCTAGGGTAGCTTTCAAATCAGTAGCAAATTTAGCAGTATTATCCAATTGAAATAATAATTTGTACACAAATGTAAATCTAATAAATATATAGAAAATAAGTTATTTATAAATAGCAATAACTTTATGTATATTTAATATTTTATCTGTTATTTGAGGCTTGTGCAGGGGCACAAGCGTGCGACTGTGTACACGTGGCAGGTTGAAGGTTTGATCCCCACTCGAAGAAATGAAATATTCGATATTTTAGTTTCTCTTGCCTCTGGTAATAAGGCAAAACGCTGCTTTGAACTGCTCAACATGTAATAGCCCGATTTTGGCGAAAAGTGGGCAAAGGACCGGAGTGACCCAATACTTCTCTATCTAACCTGTCATATGCGGGATACAACGTAATGCTAAAAAACTATAATCTAAAATAATAATAATAACTTACAATAAAACTAAGGCATATACACAATGCTCCAGCCTTCCTTCCTTTTACATCAGCTAGTATGGCAAACATAGGAGCGGCGGGTAGGGCAACCAAACAAGGTAGGGCCGCTAACCACGCTCCACCAGTTAGAGCTTCATTACCCAACACTCCGGAAACCCAGCCAGTGCTACATCCGTGAGTGAAGCAGGATAGATTGTCTGGAAAGAAGATGGTCTTATAGATTTTTTAAGTTCACGGTGTATCTCGAATTTAGCAGAGAAGACAGAGGGTACTTAATATTAAGGCACCCTTTTCATCTAATTTTTGAGACACTGTGGTGACTGGAGAAACTGAACGCCGCAGTATACTGTTTAACAGAACCAAAAAATAAATTATTAAATTATCAAATTCATCGAGTAAACCTTAGCCACTACGCCACAACCTCTTCATACATTAATGAAAAGAATCATAAGCCCTCATTACGCATTAGTTACAATAAACTACATCTAACTTGACACTTCAATTTTATATTTTAAGGTATTTTATGACTTAATTATTAGAGATGCTGCACAAAAAACCATGAAGACTCGTCTTCATTTCTGCTTTGAAAGCAAGAAAGAGATCCTTTAAGCTCAAGGACTTCCAAAATCTAAGGAATCCAAAGCTATGAATTACCATATCAGAACTCTTAACTAAGGTATCATGATGTGTAGGTAGGCTGCGTCGAACACATTTGGTTTTCTTAAATCCTGAACAAAAGTCGACCATACCTTGTGTAGTGACCTGGCACAGGTTCGATCCCCACTCGTGCAAATGAAATATTTAATATTATCATTTCTTCACTTTGGTAACAAGGCAAAGCGTGACAATGAGTACCGCCACTCACTTCGCAATGCCTCAAATTCATCGAAAACGGGAAACAGTATCTTTATGAAACACGAAACTGTTTGCCATAAAATGTTAGAATTTGAATATACCTTTAATGCGAAAAGCTAGTACTATATTATTATAGAGCCCGTAAATTCAATTGTCATTAATTACGACATATCCAATTGTCCGTCATGGTGCAATAGCGATTGGGACTTAATTGGAAGTCATACCTCTCCTATTATGAGGTCTGTCGTGGTGAAGAGGCACTAGAGTGTGGCTGTAAAACTACAGCTAGTGGGTTTGATCCACACTCGATATAATAAAATTTACTCTGATAAAAAGGCATATGCGCGGTGTTGGGTTACGCCACTAATGCAATGTCTCAAATTCAGCCATGAAGTGAAGAACGGAATGGAATTTCCGCGATACAGCGAGAAGCTAAATAAAAGGAAATAAAAAAATCGCTTTCTGTTTGTTTTAGTATCTGTTTTGAAAATATTAAATATTAAATATTTTCTAGTGGTCGAAGATATTCTTATTTCTTTCCTATGGTAACAAGGCAAAACGCGGCGTTTATATCTACCACTTAATACGCAATGCCTCAAATACGGTGGAAAGTGGGGAACAAAACGGAGTGTTTTTACACTAGGTTTCCTCTGCCTACTCTGCCCTGTGAGGTGATGTGTGGTATACAGCATGAAACTGAAAAAAAACTATATATAAGTAACAATATTAGAACCTGCAACAAGAGCGATTAAAAACTGTATGCAGCACAAAATAACAAATATTCTAGGCACTGTCCAATTCACTGTGAACGTGACGTCAAAATTCACATACATATGCAATAGTTCTGTCCGTTTTCAAGCGTTCAACAACGACGTGACTTTGCATATATTATGTCAAAACATTTGATTAGAATTTTTATTGTCGTCCTATTTTCCTATATTAATTTAAAAAGAATCTAGTGATAAGACACTTTGTTTTATGCTTTCTGTCTATTTTAAGGTCCTTTTTTGGCTCAATATTGAGGCCTGCCTGATTTGTGGTACATTTCTTTGTTTAATTTCGTCGTGTAGCATGGTAAAACGCGGCGTTGAGCTCCGCTCAACATGTAATGACTCATATTTAGCGGAAACTCGGGAACTAATAAAAACTGAGTATTCTAACATTAGTTCCTCTAGTCAAGGCAAGCCATATTCGGTATACAGCATGATGCCAAGTAAAGAAATATCCACAACACCACACCGCTTTATCTTTTTGCCAAAACAAGAGGAATTGAAAATTACATTTCAAGCAGGAATCGATCAAAAAACCACCAAAGATGATTAAGGGAAATTAAATTTATACGTTTAAATCAATTAATGATTCATGACGCGAATAGAAACTACAAATTGGCTTTCCACTCCATTAGACTATGAATACACGGGTATAACAACTTTGCCCGATATTTATTGGGTTATATCAGAATAGTTTAGTTTTAGTTTTATTTATTATAATAATATTGGCTATATTTTTAAGGTCATCTGACTGTAAACGTGATGGTAATGGGAAAGCCATTCTTCCAAGGGATTATATCTTTTTTCGCTCTGGAAATGAGGACGTCTCGCGGCATAGAATTCCGCCACAAAAACACAATGAGTCAAGAAATCGAGGAAAAGTGAGGAACGAAAGAAATGATGATGATGAATAGAATAAGCACTAGGTTCCTAGGTTCCCTCAGCCTACCCTGCCATTCAAGGGATACAGTGTGAAGCTAAAAAATAAAACAGATTTCTCCTAAGCATTCTATTTTATTTATTATGACAATAACAATCATCTCAAAATGAATCATCTCTAAGTTTCATAAAAAGAACAGTAATTTTGTTTCGGATATACGAGTATGATGATCAAACGTTTCTTAAGGATACAAATATTAAATAAGACACATTTTCTTGTTAGTTTTGTATGATTTATAGTCCCAAGGTCAAGTTCTAATCAAAAGACCAACGACAGACATAACATATGAAAATAATTTGATCAATTCTAGCCAATCTACGTCTAGCTTCACGCTGTATCTCGCACATAGCAGAGGGTACTAGGGAACCTAGTGTTAAAACACTCCGTTCTTTCCGCACTTTCCGCCGAATTTGCGGCATTGCGTTTTGAGTGGCCGGACTCAATGCCGCGCTTAGCCTTGTTACCAGAGCGAAGAAATGAACATATTAAAAAAATCGTTTGAAAATATTAAATATTTCAATACTTCGAGTGAGGGTTGAACCTACAACCTGTCGTTTACAGTCAAACGCTTGCGCCCCTGCGCCACGACAGGCCACATTGCAAATATTTATATGATTTGATATTTGCAATTCATATGTTTATACCGCCGCGTACGTTCATTGTGAATTGCATTCTCACTTATTACTACTTGAAATATTTATTATTTTAATTTCCTTGCTGTCTTAACGATGCAAAGCTTGGTGTTGCCACTCAATACGCAATACTTCAACTTACAGCGTTCAACAACGCATACTTGTGGAAACTATTTTAAATAAAACAAATTAAGAATCCATCCGTGAATACAGACTATTGCAAAATGTTCGAAACATCGGATTTTCAAAAATATATAAAAATCAATGTAAACGATTAATCCGGTTTAATTAGTTTCATTTAAAATGTGTAATAATCCCGAAAATGTAAGGTCTTATTTTGTGGAAGCCTATTCCCCCACATATAGTGATAGCCGGCGGAAATTAACGCTGCATTTTGTTTGGATTATACAGATTGTTATTTTTTAATATTAAACTTTTTGGAAAATTTGGTAAAGTTCGTACCGCGACAATATAAATCATTATATAATTTCATTAAGGCTTATAGCTTTATAGCATTCGAGGACAATAGTTGAACTAAGCTTTATGCAAGTTCGTGTAACTTTCAAAGGGAAATGTCATTTTACTACACAAATAGTTTACAACTAATTCTGTGAAGACGCACAAGTTCTTAATTACTAATGACCAGTTGGAAACAATTTTCAACTATTCTGAAATGGGTGACATAATTATTTTAATTTCGTCGATAACAAAAACAACAGAGGGGACCAGACAATCTAGTACTAAGACACTGTTCCCATTAAGACTCTTACGTTACCTAGTTTCCAACGAATTATTTAGGTTGAGTGGCGGAACTTAACGCTGCGTTTTAACTCAATTTGTTAGAATTAAAAATACAAAACAAATGAGTTATCTCTCTTCTCTTTCAGGGATAGATATCCATATAGATTACAAAAGTTTGAAACCAATCTCATTACTTACACACTGTGGCTGCAATTAATCTTCGTACAGAACCCCGCCATCGCTTTGAGGCCGTTCTTTCTATACGATTTCTGTAACAAATTATATTATAATTTAATTTTCAAAAATTAATCAAAATATTTCGTGGGGTAGGGATACAGGCGTGTGACTGTAAATATGACAGATTATGGTACTGGAGCCAATGATTTTTTTTTATATTCCATATATTTAACAACATTCCACGCACTTAGTTATGCGTGCTAATTATAATTATTTATTTATATTTACGCTATCTGACTGACATGTATAAATATGAATAGCTAATATCTGTCGGGGCACAGAAGTACAAGCGTGCGACTTTTTAAACGGCAGGTTCGATTTTCACTCGAGGGAATAAAATATATAATATTTTCATTTCTTTGTTCTGGTAACGTACAACGAAGCGTAGAATTTTTTTTATGGAAAAGACAAGGCAAACGAGCGTACGGGTCACCTGATGGTTAGTGATCACCGTCGCCTATGGTCCCGTGTAACATTAGAGGAGCTACATCAGGGTGTGTCGCCGATCTTTAAGGTGGAGGGAAACGCGCTTTTTGAAGGTACCCATGTCGTGATCTGGAAATAATGCCGCGGGTAGGCCATTCCTCAGATGCGTGGCGAAAGTGGAAGAAAACTCCCACGAAACCGCTCAGTAGTGGATTGCTACGTGTCCAGATGATGTGGATGGTATTTTAGGTTGTGACGTACTGTGCGCTTAAAAAAATCGACGGCAGGTATCAAGTCAAACAGTTCTCCCAAACGCTTCCCGTGATAAATGCGATAGAGATCGCACAGTGAAGATACGTCTCTAAGCAAAGCCAATGTGTCAAGCTTCTCACAGATCATTGGGTTCCGAACAATTCGAACGGCGGATTCTGCGGAATGTGGGGAAGGATAAGGTCCTAACAGAGTGTCATAACACTAGATTCCCAAGTTACCTCTCTCTACCCTGCCGTGTGCGGCAATACAGCGAGAAACTGAAAATTAGTTTTTTTTTCTTTCTTTTTTTAGCTTAACGCTGTATTCCTCCGCACTTTGCCTTGTTCCCAGAGCGAAAGATGAAAACATTATACATATATTTAAATTGAAAATATTAAATATTTCATTTCCTTGAGTGCCCATTTAACCCACAACCTGTCGTTTTCAGTCACACGTTTATACTGAAAAAATCTTGCATTTAAATACGGGATTTGTAATTTCAACGTAAATTGCAGGTGTCATTGCTTTTTCTAAATTTAGGTGTTTACTCTTTTTAAATATTTTTATCAAAATAAGAAATTACAAGTAAAATTTGTTGAAACTCAAACAATGTACCACTAGTACATTACAGTTGGTAGCCTCAGATCTAAGAAAAACCGGCGCAAGAAACAATTATGAAAAAATGATACATTTGAAATAGACTGCAGCGAGCATTTAATTGTCCCATAAAAGGACTACGAACTCGATGTAATCGTATTATAGGTGCATTAAGTTTAAGCTTATATTAATATTATGTATATAATCAATAATTCAAGCATATATTTCTAAACATACAAAACATTTTTAAAAAAATATTGAGATGCAATGGTCAATATATTAATTTCTTTATATTTGCACTTAAAGATTCTTTAGGGCCTGATTTATAAATTGCGCGAATAGCTCGTCTCAGCAAGGCAAAAATTAACTTACACTGACTGCTTTACCCCAAAGAACATTGCTTTAGAACATAATACGACGTAGCTACAATGCCCTACGTATACAACAATGAGTTGAGGGCGGTGCTGGGAAGGCCTCGGCATTGCAGTGCATCGACGATGTTTGCGGAGGCAGAAATAGAATTTTTATGAAGTCATGCGTAAGCGCGTCTCTTCCATAATAATTAGATTCACGAGCAGCACTAACACTCTCTCAGCACATTGGCATATAAAATGGAAAGCCCCCTCTGGAGGCATTGGAATAATATTCAAATGAATAAATAAATAAACTGTCTACTGACATAGGTTAAGCATTGTACTAATAAAAATGATATGGACCGAAAGTCTGAAATACAAAAATTATATGGACCTAAAGTCAGAAATACAAAAATTATATGGACCGAAAGTCTGAAATACAAAAATTATATGGGCTAAAAGTGTGAAATAAAGAATTAATTATAATTATTATACTATGAAAGTAGCTAAAGTAAATAAAGCGAGCCGTTAACATTAGTTAATATTCTAATTTTTTAAACATCGAAATCTGCTCAGATAAATCTATTTGGCAATCCATCAATACGAGGTCCTCGCTGTAAATTAGAGTCAATGCTGATACCGAGTATACAACTGAAGAATCAACAGGATCTATGGTTTCACCATTCAAGAGTACATCGGCTTTCACAATTTTTGTGTTGAGTGTTCTGAGAATCGTACATTTAGTTATTTTGCTATTCAATAGTAAGTTATTAGCACCAGAGTCCTATTTATAAGAGGGCATTGTTACTTTTTTTTGTTTCTATATACTATCTCATGGCTCTTTTTATTAAATATGATATATTAGTTATATATATTAAAAAGAGAAAAGGACAGATCCTCAAACAGATTAATAATCCAGAAGATTAGATTGAGAGTACAAACACATTATGAAGTGTTTTTAAAAGAGAAAGAGAATAAAACATTTAGTTTTCATTTTCATCATTATTACAATCAAGTTTTGCGGTTTTTATCGAGTCTTTTTATTTCCGTACAGATGGTAGTTAAAGTTTTAGCATTTATTAAATACTAAAGAAAGATGACTGCATTTATATTACTTTTGCTGTTGAAAATTGTCTGTGTATTCGATGGTTGTGATTAAAATTACCATTTGAGGCAAATAATTAAAATAACACTTATTAGTATAATTCAATATCTATATTTAATTGTATATTCTTATAAGTATAATTTGTTAGTATTATAAAATATCGTTAGTTAAGAGAATAACAATATTTTTTTTATATTTCCCGCTCTGGCAATGCAAAGCGCAGCGTTAAGTTCCACCATACAACCAACAGTGTCTCGAAAATTAGACAGTACATGCAAAATGGAGTGTCTTAACACTATGTTCCCTATACCTATCCTGCTATACAAGATAAAACGCTAAACTGGATGAGTTTAGAAATATTTGTATTAACTAAATCGATTCCAATTCAATTCTTCTTAAAATAAAATATATTTCGTGGACAATATTTCAGTGCAAACATTTTCTACGGTCTGAGTGCTTCAATGAAATTGTCCCGAACAATAAAGTAGTTGAAAAGTTCCCTTCACCTCCTTCGTGCTCCAATTTTCAATATAATACTTTTGTTTTTTCTGCTCCACTTCTAGATGGCTAAATTGAAATATCTTTGGCTAAGTATATCAAATTTAATACTATGAATTGTGATATAAACATGTATTTAGGCCAAACGCACAGTGGTCAAGTTACTTTAAGCGTGAAGGTCTATAATTCGATCCCCGTATGGGACATTAATTTTTTTTAGCTTCACACTGTATGCTACACTTAGCTTCGTAGCCAGAATGATTCTGGAAACCTCATGTTAGGACACTCTGTTCCCATTAAGACTCTTTCGTTTCCCACTTACCGCCTAATAATACTTCAATGCGCTTTACGTCTCTTTCAAAGTAAAGTATCGAAACTATGAAATATATCATTTCCCTGAGTGGAAATAGAACCCAAAACCACACAATTTATAGCTGCACGCTTGTGTCCTAGTACTATGATAACCTTGTAGTTATATTTATTGTATCGCTCTGGCGAAACAACATTAGGATAGAAAGCAACCGAAACCGTGAATCCACTAAATTTTCAGATTATAAATCCCTTGCTAAATGAAAAAAGCTGGAGAAAACATCGATTCTGAGTTCCCATATTCGGTAGAATAGATAAAAATTACGTTTTTTTTACTATTTTCAAAGTGTAATTCCACACTTAGGAAGAAAAATACTAAATTTAAAAACGTATAAAAATTTGAGCGAAGCAGGATTTGAACCCGCGCCTCTTGGAATCCGTCCAAGCACTCTGACCAACTAAGCCATTCGTTCTCACGAACTTAGTAACTTAGTTGGTCAGAACGAATATTTTATAAGTAGCATTCTCTCTTGTCAAACGATAATTCTAACGAATTGTCTTTGGGTAGCGAAAATTTTTAAAAATCTCCCTGCAGAGATGCTAACAACATAAATAAGTTGTAACAAGCGTATAAAAATTTCGACGGAGCTTGGTGAGAACGAATGGCTTAGTTTTTCAGAGCGCTTGGACGGATTTCAAGAGGCGCAGGCTGTAATCCTGCTTCGTTAATTTTTTTATACGTTTGCAAATTTTGTAAAAATTACGATTTTATTGGCGGAACTCAACGTCGCATTTTGTGTTTGACCCAGTAGTATTTTGCATCTTTCTGTGCCTATCGACCAAGAAAACAATCTGAAATAGATGAACGGAAACAATTTAAGTCGCTAATGAAAATGTGTTGTTTATAATGATGGT
>DWMZ01006657.1:0-10210 GCA_018249855.1 Eueides tales michaeli | reverse complement strand
AATTATCGAAATCTTAATGAAGAAATGAAAATCATGTAATATTCAATATTATCAACCAATCAGTTAAAATAAAATTTAAAAAATTGGGAACTAAATACTTGAGGCTTGTCGTGGCGCAAGGTCACAGCTTGTGACTGTAAACGCGACAGGTTGTGGGCTATAGAGCATAGGCCCACTTGAGGAAATTAACTATATTTTCAGTTTAAATCTTTAATGTACAATTTTCTTCGCTCTGGTAATAAGGCAAAATACGATTCGCAATGCGGCGAAAAGTCGGAAACGGAACGGAGTGTCTTAACACTAGGTTCCCATGTTCCCTCTGCCTACCCTACCATGTGCGGGATACAGTGTGAAGCAAAATTAGTGAGTAATAAATAAATACAAGACAACAAGAAATGTGGCTCGACAGTTGTGTGTTTGATACCCACAAGCGAAATTAAATGTTATATTTTGCTTGCACTGTGCATTCTTGCTTGTAACGAGGCAAAGTGCAGCGTTGATTCAACATATCAATGTGTGTTGGGAATGTACGTTTATAGGAACATCCCATTAAGACACTAGGTTCCCGGGTTCCTCTGGCTATCCTGCTATGTAGAGCATACAGCGCAAAACTTAAACAATAAGATTGGCTCTTTGGGAACGGGTCGAATTGTATTCTACCCGTTCCCAAAGAGCCAATAAATCAAATCAGCCGATATCTATTATATAGATTTTTCAAATTAAAAATTGAACTCATAATTAAGATAATACCTCAAAACGTAATAGAACAAATGGAAAAGCGCTTATACTTTCTTATAAATTATTCTACTTTAAGTGTTTAACACGAGATAGGGGAGAAAAAGCGTTCATAATTTCTTATACAAAAATTCCTTAAATCTCAGCTTCACGCTGTATCCCTCACATGGCAGAGGGAATTTGGGACCTTTGTATATTAAGATACTCCGTTCCATTCTCCACTTTCCACCAAATTTGAGGCATTGCGTGTGCGGAACACAACGCCGCGCTTTTCCTTAATAAAAATTCCTTAAATAAAAATAGCTAAAGTCAAAATAGGCCTCCGACTGAGGATTAAGTCAAACATTTGAATAATCATACTCTCAATAAGTACTAAATATTAACGTGCCGAACTGAAACAGCTGTCTTCAACTTTCTCTATGAAATTTGAATATGTTAACAAGTTTTAGACTGAGAATAAGTTTTGAATTAAACTTCAGCTATTCTCCATATTCTCCATAAACTGTAGTTATTTTAATACCCCGTATTTCACGCACTGTACAATGTTCAAGGTTAGGTTGGTAGGTAGTTCTAATTTTAATGTTACTTATTATACTGTTGTGATTCATGCTTTATACCTTACCCGGTGGTAGCTAGAGTGGACTAAATAATGGTCAGGTTTCCTGGATTTGTTATTAAAACATAAAAAAATCCAGGCACTGCCCTACTTTCCAGATATTACGGGTCAAACGGCGTAACTTAACACCGCGCTCTAACATTCTTACTAATTTCATTTTCCAAAGTTTACACTGGAAGCTCACATGTCATACATGAAACTTATGAAGACACTCTTAAAAATATTATCTATATTTTTTATAAGCCAGGGTTTAGGAGGGTACACCAATATTTTCAAGAGTTATTTCAGCTTAAGTGATTAGTGCTTAGAGAGTAGAGGCAATTTACTGTAATATCGTTTAGTGGAGCCAAGATCTACAATATTTATTATTTTCATTAACACACAGCAAAATGAGATAATCATTTATATTTAGTACTAAGTCTCGAGAAATTAGCATTTGAAATTGCAAAAAAAAATGTTTAGAGAAATTAACTATAAATAAACGAGACTTATGTAGAACTAACAAGTTTATTTATTTATTTATTTATTTAATTTAGAAGACAAAGCAAAATACATCAAAAAGTAACAATATAAAAAGATATAACTAGACACCATTTATATGTCCTCGCTTATATAAATCTAAATGCTTGCATCAGAAAATATTTTATGGAAAATTATCATATACACAAAACACAAGAGAGAAAAGAAAAAAAAATTGAACCTTCTGTATAGATATATACACAAATATATGTATGATATATTTACATATGTACATTGTATTATAATGAGCTATATTAATGAGCTATAACGAGTTCACATTCAACCACTGAGAAGTCATAGTATTATAGTATTAATTATTATATTATTATAGTATTAATCCTACATTAATCTCATTTAATACTACTACTACTCATTTAATAATCATTTATGTAAAAAAAAAACATATTTTAGGCAATAGTTGAAATACTAAGTATTTTAAAGAATTTTTATTAGAAACTATAATATTTATTTATTTATGTTTACGTTTTTTCCTATATGAGCTTATTAACATAAATTTTTTGAGACATTATGTATTAAGTAAGTAGAACTCAACAGCATGATCCGATTCCTGGATCTCACCACCTCCCACTCGCTCTTGTATTCTGAACACTTATGATCTACAACAAAAGCGAAATTTCATTATTTTTTAAAACGCCCCCACTTTCCGATGTATTTGAGACATTGCGTGTTGAGTGGCGGGACATAACGCCGCGCTTTGGCCTGAAACCAGACTGAAAAATGAAACTATTCATACATTTGAAAATAATAAATGATTCACTTGTGTGATGCTCTTCTTCGAACCCACAAGCTGTCGTTTACAGTCACAACCCTTGCGCAACGACAAAATATATAGATAGAAACATAAAAAAAATTGTAGTGCGCTTAGCGTTTTCTAATAGACGCGACTTCAAATCCGTTACTTTTTTATATGTTATAAAAATATTTTTTCTTTCGATGGACATTTTAGATGTATATATAGACTAAAGACGATTTCCAAGTCGCGGATTTGTGTATCGTAAATATAGATTCCTAAGATCAGATTAAAAGAGTTCTCAATTAATTCGACCCCATTAAAGTAGTAAATTGGAACTGTCGAGTGATCAAATAACAAAACAATCTGTTGTTGTTGTTATTGTTTTTTTGTTGTTATCTTCAAGCTGTATCCCGCATATTGCAGGTATTGCATGCATGCAAAGGCAAACTTAACTTTTTAAGACACTCCGTTTCGTTCCCTACTTTTCACTGAATTGTAGGCATTGCCTGTTGAGCGGCGTAACCCAACGCCGTACTTTCCCTTGTTACTAGAGCCAAGAAATGAAAATATCATATATTTAAATTGAAAATATTAAATATTTCATTTCAGAATCGAAACCACAGCCTGTCGCGTTTACAGTCACATACTTGTGCCTCTTCGCCACGACAGGCGCAGCAATAGTTTAATATCAGCTTCTGTTTACTTGAGTATATAGTACTAAGCTGTTGCAGATCGTGTCTGTGTAGAGTGGCGTAAAAAAGTATGTATTTTTTAATTTCTCTTCTAAGCGGAGATCGAACTCACGACCATCGAGTCAAATATCGTCTGTGCCACAATAACTTCATCCTATTAATAATTTAAACTAGACCTAAAAGACCTATATTTATATGGCAGTTGACTAAGATTATAGCACTTACACAAATCACCACTCGGAGTTAGGAAATTAGTAAAGTTAATTCCCTTGTGAGCATCCTAGTCTCTATACGTTAGTATAAGATTGCTAATAAATCAAAGCGTAGAAATGAAAAAATAGAAAAGAAAATGCTAAAAGCATTGCCTCACAAGTCTTCCAATTCTTTTTAGCAAATTGTCAAATTTTTCAAAGAGTTACCTACAAAGTCATAATTTCTTTCAAATCCATATCAAACGAAATTTATATCATTAAACGGATATTGAAATATAACCGGAACAATTTTTAATTTTAGAATAAATAGATGAAAAATAAAAACAAATTTTGAATTTTTTAGTTCAATAGCTGTTGCGTACACAGAATCTCTAATAGTTTATATGTAAAGTAATAGTTTATATATAAAAATAAACATAGGTTGCCTCAATAAAATCAATTTTAGTATAAAATTCACGTGATATCAAAAAAAAATTGCGAAAGGAAAATTATTTTTATTTATAAATCAATATTGATAAGACGACTACGTTTTTTTATTCCTACTATTAAAAACACATTATTAATATTCAAATAATGAAACGTTTATATTGAACAAGGACACCGACTTTATTTCTTGTTTTGAAGAACGATCTTCAAAATAATTTAATGAAGAGATTAACAAGTATTCTTCAAAAAACAAACCTCCTACAATACTACACAATAAAAATACAACATTAGTATAATTCACCCTTTCTCTGAGGAATTGAATCCACAACTAATACATATAGGACAAACGTCTCTTATGGTCTGTCGTGGCGCAAGGGCACACGTGTGTGTATGTAAGCGCGACAGATTGTGGATTCGATCCGCGCTCAAGGAAATAAAATATTTAATACTTTCAAATTAAATATTTAATGTTTTCACTTAATATAAATAGACAATAGCACTTCTTATTCTAAGAACTCTTCAGTAAAAAACAATTTAATATTACAGTAAAAGGTTGTAAAGAAAAAGCTAAAGCTCCTGAAAACTCCAGTGTCTGTATAAATATTGAAATGTCATGACCTACCTTAGAGCTAGAGAAATGTTTCAAACGATTTAAAACAATTTCAATAAAAACAGTTGAACTAAAGTATGGAAGATATAATTTATTCGTTCATATTTTTTGATTAAATTAAAAAAAAAACATATTTTTTAAACTCTTTTTAAAACTTGTAACTCTTTTTTAGTGCTCAATGTCTTTACCTAGTAATCCAAATATAGCGTGATATAAAATCGTTTTTGTTAAGGTATGTTTTAATTTATATAGTTTTAATTCAAAATTCAAAATATTAGATCCTGAGATTAGATTAGCTTTACGAGTATAATATATGTAAAATATTTCTTAAGGTCTTTTATTGCGAGGCCTGTCGTGGCACAAGCGCGTGCGCGACAGGTTTTGGGTTCGATCCCCACTTGAGGAAATATTTAATATTTTCATATTAAATATTTATTTATTTTCATTTCTTTGCTCTGGTAACAAGACAAATCGCGGCGTTGAGTTCCGCCACTCAACACACAATACCTACAATTCGGTGGAAATTGGGGAACGGAACGAAGTGTCTTAACGCTAGGTTCTTAAATTCCCTCTGCTAACCCTGCCATGTGCAGGAAACAGCGTGTAGCTGACTTTTATTACCACGAAAAAAGTTTTTAAGCAAAAAAATATTTTTAAACAAAAGATAACAGAGGAACATATATAACAAAGTCCTCTCGAACTACACTCGGCTAGCTCGCTGTGAGTATTGTAAAGACGTATTATCCATAGTAATGATGAGAAATTTCCTATACATTTTAAATTTTAATAGCAAAACTTTAAATAATACAGACGTTTATATTTTCACAGTTCTACAGGAATTCAACTAACAATAAAAGAAAATGGTATACGGTATATATAAAACCTTTATGTGTATGTGTGTTCAAAGGCTGTTCCATATTTTATGAGACCAATCAATATTCTAGGACGGTAAATACCTTAATTTTTTTTTTCTTTTTTTTATGGAAACGAGCGTGCTGGTCACCTGATGGCAAGTGATCACCACCGCCCACGGCCCCGAGCAACAGGAGCGTTGCCGATCTGTAAGGTGGATGGGCACCGGGGTCCGGCATTACCCAATGCGAAAAGCACTGATCAAAGCCACTACTTAACGCCGGTTTTAAATACTGGGGGTAGTAATAATCCGAGTCTGCCCATACGTGTTGCCATTGCTGGCAACGTGACTGTCCCACAGGTATTTTAGTCGCCTCTTACGATACTACCAGTACCAGGGTGATTCTATTCTAGGCCGGAATCACACGGCAAATCACAAGGGTGTTGTTTACGCGGCTCATAAAGTTAATAAACTTAAATTTACGTAAATTCTAATTATGTATAAATTTAACTAGAAATATAATTTTGTAAGATTTTTTTCTATGAAGGAGAAATATTTATATTTTCGAATATTTCCTTTATTTATATTGTAAGTTCTCATTTCGTACCAACTTTCATAACTGTTGATTCAATGTATGTACCCTGTAGAACTTGATTACGCGACGAAATTCATACAAAATGCAGCAAAAACGATACAAAAGTGCAAGTGAATTCAATATTTTATATTAATTTTAGCTTGATGGCTCCTCGATTATTCACGATATTAATTATTAAGAACACATGACACACTAAAAAGTTACCAAACTACTGAGAAGTGCTAATAACCTTCAAATGACTGCACATATTTTTTTTAATCATGGCTAATGATACTCTCGTTTAAGTCACCCTTTAAACAAAAACATACTATATCAAAATTACTTTAACCGTTTGGCAGTTAACATGCCAGATAGACATGTGTATTTTCGGCAATAAAAATGAATATCGCAATTGTTGAACATATTGCAGTATAGTTCTTTCACTACCATTAACTGCAGTATGGTTGCTCACTTTTTCACTATAAGTTTTCTTAGAGCGCAACATAGGTTCATTTACATATAAAAGCAAATGGTAAATCGTAGAAAATTCTAGTTTCTATAAAAACGTTTCTATAAAACTTAGCACGCCTTAATCAGTAAATGGGGAACAAAGTGTCTTACCACACACACCCCTTCTGCCCTATCTATATCTTTGTGCGGGATTCAGCCTGAAGCGTGAAACTACAACTTTTACGCCTAAACTATTGCGTTTACAGGTAGGAAATGAACCACGGCAGCATGACCTTTTGATCTTAATAAAAAATTGCTCACTCTTTTTGCATAACATACGAGTAAACACTTTTGTTTACTCACGCACGCCTCATGTTGCAGTTACATATTAAACTGTGGAATTCAATGTCGCGTTTTGTCTTATTACCCGAGTAAGGAAACGAAAATAATTGATATTCAGATTACATAACTTTTCATACTTTTAATAATCTTGTTCCGGCTAAAATGTTACATTTTCGGCTAAAATATTTGGCGCATAGTAATAAAGTATAGGTATGTGGTTTTCATTAGTTGGATGAAAATAGAAATTTAGAGTTCAATATTAACCGCATAATACATTAATTTAAAATATATTTCAATAATTTTAGTGTATAGAATTCATTTACATATTTTTTTTGACTATTTGGAGTATTTTTTGACTTATTACGAAAATATACTAGATAATATTTTCATAACTTAATATTTCATTTATGAAAATATTATGTAGTACCTACCTATATATACTTTTTGAACATAGATAGACTACAGTTGTGTCTGGCAAGCAAAGAATAATTCATGCATTCTTTAGATAAAAATAAAGAAAAAGATTCACGACGTATGTCGCATATGGCGGGGTAGGCGAAGGGAACTTAGGAACCTAGTGTTAAGACACTCCTTTCCGCTCCCCATTTTCCGCTGAAATTAAAGCATTGAGTGTTGAGTGGCAGAAGTCAACACCGTGCTGTTTCTTGTTAACAGAGCAAAAAATAAAATAAAAATGATAGAAATATTTTGTTTCATTGAATGGGGTTCGCACCCACAACCGAATGTGCCCCTGAGCCACCACATTACATAAAGTAACAGATACTTTAAAGTTATCAAATGAAAACCTCAATCATTACGGTACTCAAACACAATTAAACCAAACGGTAAAGTTTCAATTACTAATTTTGTAGGGGCGTTTAAAGCCTTTCTTTTTAATGTTTCAAGTATGATAACTTAGATGAGATTACGTTGTAAATGGCTTTAGTATTTTTTTTAGCTTCAACCTATATTCTGCACATATAAGGGTAGGCAAAGGTAACCTGGGAACCTAGTATTACGACACTCCGTTCCCCATTAAGAGTTCCCCGTTCATCTGTTCCCCGCTCCGCCGAATTATTGAGACATTGCGTGCTGAGTTGCGTAGAAATGTTACAAGTAAAATAAAAGCACGCTTCACACCTTATCCCGCACAGGAGGGTAGGCAAAGGAAACTTATTGTTAAGTCACTTTATTCTCTACATTCCGTGATATTTTGAGATAGAGCTGGAGCTAGAACTCAACATTGTGTTTATAGGCTTTAAAAGTGTACTATCATAAATATCTGCATAAATATATTTAGTTATTTTATATTTATGTAGGAAAAAAACGTGTAGCTAAAAAAAAACTAACTAGCAAAATCTCTTAACCTCCAGTCATCCTCACTCCACAAAGTTACTTGGATAAAAATAAATAAAATTTAATTTGAATATACCGAATTTTCGACTCGGGGAAAAGAAATTATTATTATTTTCATTTCTTCATTCTGGCAAAGAGACAAAAAGTCGTCAAAGGTGAATAAAGCATGAATATCAATTTACATACCAACAATTCTTATTTACATCTAAGCCTTAGAGACGTTTTATTTGATGTGCTTTCAATTTTCTTTTGTGAAATCAAATTTATATGCAACAACGAATTTAATTGAAGCAGTTGTCCTGGAATTGATCATTTTATTTTCTAACTGAGATCTTGAACCTCTCGATAATCAATAGTAATAAACGACGAGTTTGGAAAATAAAAAAGAAAAAAATATATTAAAAAAAAATGTTTTTCATAAATGAAATAGCTTATAATGTAATTAAGAAAGCTTTTCCATAAATTGAACAAGCAATGAGTTGCTTTGCATCGAGAGGAAATTCTATTATTGCGTATGCCGGTCCGTCCATGTTTGAAAGTAAAATGAATTTTTACTAAGAGTTAAAAATTATAGAAGTGACACGTTTCCAAAAATTAATATCATTTATATTTGATTCAGAACATATAATATAATTCAGAAAAAGATAGATAAGACTATTTAATGTATATGCGTAAAGCTCAGTGACATATTTTGTTAATATTATATCTTATTATAAACGTAAAAGTTTATGACAATAGATATATGCTCTATTTTCTCGAAAAAATACGGAACGGATTTAGAAAAAAAATCTGCAATATATTGTAGTAGAAGTTACTCTACCTTTGTATACTCTACCCCTTAAGTATAAAAATAGCAAAATATAGTTAGAAAAAAAAACTTTCACGTTAGACTATATACATGTATGTATTATATGTATGTATGTGATATACGAACTATGTTTAATTTTTAAAAACGTATAAAAAATGTAACGCAGCGGGACTTATATATGTTTTAAATAACAGTATTTTTCTTTATTAAGTGTGAAATAACACTTTAAAAATAGTGGAAATAAAGGTTCCTTAATTTTCTGTAACCTTTTTAACAAAGCGCTCAACAAAATTGTATCGTGCATTCTTTAATAAAGTCAAACGTTAATATACGAATTCTAGAGGAAACTTTGAACACTCACCAACTTCTTTTTTCTAGTGCACTGCAAAAGTTTGCCGTACAAGCATTGCGTTTGCTGCAGGTCGACTTCAAAGGTTTTTTGGATTCCTGAACGGTATGTTCTCCAGTTTCTGATGCAATCCGAAAGGAAATATAAATTAATTTGAAAATTTTGTGATAGTTAAATTTACATTTGGTTCTGTCTAAATATAACTTACGTGTGGGTTCGATCTTCAATTGGCTAATAATAAAATATAGGCTGCGTTGAGTTCCCGTCACTAAAGGAAATTAGAGACAGTGACCTGCTTTGAAAAAAATTAAAAATAAAAATATTTTATTGATAGTATGCATAATTACATCTCTATGGGCTACTAACTCTTATGTTACTTACTGTGTGTTAGGTATTAATGACTTCCCTGTTCTATACATTTGATTAATAAGTATTTTCTAAAACTAGAGAGAAAGAAAAAGATAATAATAACTTAAATATTTCCAAAAGCAAAATAAAATCTGAAAGTAAACCAAATTAACTAAAAACAAAAACATTTATATACGAGTATATTGTAAATATACCGCGATGTTATTGCAGTCAGGATGTGTCTGACTTTAGTCACAGATTGTGAATTCAAAACCTAATTACTTTTGTGGCAATTGGTATTTAATTAATAATCGGAACTTGCAAAAAATGGAACACCACATGCTCATTACCTATCTCATAAATACAGGAAGTAAATTCTTTAACAACGATCATACGATACATATATGTATATACCAAATATTCATAGTTTTAATGTTTGTACTTTTTATTTTACAAATAAAGATAGCATAAGTATGTGTATAAAAGCCATAAATAATTTCTTAATATAAAAAGTATTATAAACACTATTATCTTTTAGATATAATTCTATACACGTGTAAAATTCA
>DWMZ01006656.1:0-10211 GCA_018249855.1 Eueides tales michaeli | reverse complement strand
TTATGAGTTCGATTCCTTCGTGCGAAATAAAATATTTTATTTTGTATTAGTACTATTATATAATGAAACTTATTATTATATTTTCGCTTAAGCTTATTTTTGTATTTTTACAATTCTTTTTACATATTGTATTTGTCTATGTGTGTGTCTATGTGTTATTATGATGTATAAAGCTATATAATAAATACCTTTAGTACTTTTTAATACGTGGGACTCATTTACACAACTTTCGACATTTATAATATTAGTAGGATAGGATTAGTTGTTAGTAAGTGGGTGCCAGGTTCCCTGTGCCTACCCTGCTATAAGCAGGATACAGTGTAAACTCTAAAAGAAGATGTAGAGTTTCATAGAAAAGTAAGAAATGATAGACGTAAAATAATATTGCTTCCACGTACCTGTCAAACAAAACGCAACGTAACATTATAATTTTTTTTTTTTTTGTTTCACCTTATAAAATTATCTTCCGTTTTAAATTATCCTAAATTAAGTACATTATAGTATAATTTTAAATTATTCATAACAATAGTTAGGTATTTATTATGAATTCACATTTACATATATACGTAATAAATAATTAAATTGTGCTTATATTAGTGTGAATGAAATGCACTTATGGACTGTTCGCCTCTGTGTAGAGCGTATCATACATCTGATTTTATGATATGTGTATATATTATTGAATATAGTTATTTATTTAGTATATGGTTTATACAATAGTTTTTCTATATTTTAAGGCAAGATGGCCACGTACATATATGGCTTAGATGGTTCATGTTTTTGGTACAATTCTAATATTATACTATACTTAAAATTAAAGTGTGTATAATTCAATATATTAGATCGAACCGTATAGTCCAAGAGCTTATTAATGGTGAAACTCAACGCTGCAATTTGTCTTGCCAGAACAGAATACGCTATAATTTTGTTGGGTTAATGTGTAAGCCTACTAACACTCAACTAAGCAAATTTTTCATTTCTTTGGAACATGAGGTTAATGCTGTTAGCTCTATTGGTGTTTACAACGACAATGGGCGGAGGGTAAAGGTGTTAGTTCCTGAGAAGTTTACAATCCCTACGTGCCTTGAGAGGATGTCGATAGTGACAAAGGCGCCCCTTGCGGGACTCGGATCTTGATTTGCGACCGTCGATCTTTGAATAATAAATAAATATTCATATAGATAAGCGGGCGAAGCCGCACGATTCGTGTAGTATGAAATATTTTTATTTTATTATAGGGTGTAAACGAAATGTTAATTACAAACTGTCCTAACTTTTGTACTATTAGGACTTCAATCACTATCCCTCAATAAGTTAGAAAATGAAAGTAATTTAGATCGGTAAATATTTGTGCTATCCTAGAGAAATTAGAAAATTTTATTATATCTTAATTTTTTTAATTAATTTCCTAATAAACATTTTGCAAAAGAACCGGAGTTTTTTATACTATGAGCGAAGTAAAAGTGCTTGAGATTACTAATAGGCTAGTACTAGTTCAAGACTTGACCAATTTTTAAACATGGCCTACTTTTTACGATACCTCAGCGGTGACGTTTCATGTTCAATTAATGCACGTCGTTCATTGAAAGATAGCTCTGTATGTTTTTTTATATAAATAACGTTAATTATTTGCAAACAAGTACCATAATTAATTCACTAACTAAAGGGCGTAAGAGCTCGATTGTACACACGACGATCGTGGATATGATTTTTACTTGTAAGAAGAAATATTTGTTATGCATAATAATTGTTTTCAGCTTCGCTCTTTATCCCTAACGAAATAGTCAGATCAAATGGTGCAGCGCTAAACGCTTTTTTGTGCCTCACGCGCACGTGGTCAGGCTGAAATCATTCACGTCGCAAAGATCAATGAACTGACCGTATTGTTATAATCAGTTACATCCGTTTTGTTTTGGTCTTTCTGAGTATAAGACATTATTTTATATCAATATGTGTGGAGTCAATTAGGGGAAAAATCTTATTGATATTGTTAGTTTTTGCTCCCGACGCAAAAAGAGTGGTGTAAGTTTGACCTTCTTTTCTGTGCGTCGGCCTGTGGCATAATAGATCCGAAATGAATGAACCAGCTTGAGTTGTATAGAGAAGAAACCTACATTCTGTTGTTCATATTTTCAAATTCGAACTTTGAGATATTACTTGTTTATTGCTGGAATTAAATACCGGTCTTAGTCTTGTTACCAAAACGAAGAAGCTTCTTTACTAGAAGCATTCGAATCCCCAATCGTCACAGAACATTGTACAGAAGTTTTAACGCTGCGCCAGGTGTCTTATGTACGTCTTTATAATTTAATATTTTTTTCTATTCAACTATACACTTACCATAGAAATAACATAATAGATTCATAGAAATACGGAACTTGTTTATTAAATGAGAAAATCCTAATATATATGAATATGTAGGCCTGTATAATGGAATTCGCGGCCTAGCGTCAGGATTTAAACCTGATGTTTGTGGGTTCAAATAATTGTTTTATTTTCCTCGCTCTGGTTGCAAGGGAAATTGCAGCCTTGAGTATCCAGTACTATATATCGAAAATTAGGCAGAAAGTAGAGAAATATTAAACGCTACATCTCCTCTGCCTACATCTGCCTTTTCTCGAGAAATCTTTTTGCTCTACGCTGAATACAGTAAAAAGACAGTTTTATGGAATTGTCTTTTAACTTTCATATTATGAAATATAACATAGCTTCATACATATTTAACTAAACATATAAGTCCCACGCTTGTGCCCCTGCGATATGTCAGCCTCATGCGTTGAAGGTATTGCCGCGCAGGAGCAAAAGGCTGTTTTAGGGATTAAAATATTTAATATCGCAGGCTTTTACTAACCAAGTCACGACAAGCCTGAAAAGTAATATAAGAAAAAGTTTAAAAATTATACCGTATACTGCATGTACCTCAGAAACTGTCACATATAAAAACGCTACGTTAAAATTTAATCCTAAAAACAAAAATAATATTTTATTTTAAAATACAAGCCAAATCTTTATTCTTTTTCTTTTACTGAGTACTTCAATATAAAAGCTTTAGTTCGCGTAAAGTTTAAAAACCCACCAACTAGGTTTCCGTGGATTAAATTAACATCACATTTTGTTTTACATTAGCTGAGTACACTGAAATTGTAAGGGTTAGACAAGAGAGAGCTTCTATGCGAAAAAAAAAGATTTAAAATATTTTTACAAATTTGATTTAATAATGCATTTTCAAGCTAATTGAACTTTTTTGTCAAGCTAATGTTTTAAATTCAGTTAATGATGATAAAAACCCGTCAAGAGCGTCTGACTCGTCCAACCAACCAACTGGATTGAACGTCTTTTTTTTATGGAAAAGACATGGCAAACGAGCGTACGGGTCATATGATGGTAAGTTATTACCGCCGCCTACGGCCCCGTGTAGCACCAGAGCAGCTACAGGAGCGTTGCTGGTCTTTAAAGTGGATGGGCACCGGAGTCCAGCCAAGCCGAAGACACTACTTAACGCCGGCTTTAAATACCGGGATTGGTAATAATTTGGTCGAGTTTGCCCATGCATGTTGCTATGGGCATTTTATGGGTATTTCTATTTAATATATAAACCTTCAAACCTGTAGGTTCATCAGACAGTCATAGTATTAAAAATGAAAAATTTAATAGTTCACGTTGAATTCCGTCATCATTAGAAAGTGGGGCTGTATATCGTTACTAGAGCAAAGAAATTTATTAGCATTAATTAGGATTAGAAAATTAGGAAAAATCCTAACATCTTGTACAACATTTTCTTAGTAAATAATATATAACCATATAATCTTTTCTAAGATTGCTTTATAGTTAATTTTTTGATAAATTTTAAATTCTATTTTATTAGCTAATGAGTAATGGAACATTTACCAATTTCTTAATTAAAAAGTTATAGCTTTTTTTCAATGTCCATGATATTCTAATTCCACTTATTAATAAGGGAGTTAATATATGAAGAAACAAGATTATAATTTCAGTTTCTCTTAATTTTTATTTCAGTTTTACACTTTATCCTGTTTATCCCGCTGGGGAATTTCCAAATAAGTATAGTTCCATAGAGCACCACTGTACCACATAGCCTTGATATATACATATTTACTATCTAAACTTTATTTATGTTGCTATAAAGCTGAATATTACTCATGCTAATAAGCTTATAGGAGTTTGTCCAATCTGGCAACGATCATGAAATGGTTAAAAAATTACGAATAGTCACTCTCTGTAATTACACAATACTCTATTTATTTTTAACATATTTAAAGTTTAGTTATTCTACACATAAGGATTTAAAAAAACACATATAAAAAATTGATTATGATTTTTGAATGGTTTCGAAGAGACATCAGCTTATTCATTAAATATTTAATATTCTCAGTACAGGTGACAAGTACAAAAATGTTAATGATGAAGTGGGTTTAAATTATATTTATGTTTTTATTAGGCAAGTTGGGGACTTGAAAACTTAGTGTTAAGACTATTTGGAAGATTATTTGGTTCTCAACCTTCAGCCGAACGTTCAACGTTCTTTGCCTCGTTGCTAAAGCGAAGAAATTATCTGTCATGTTTACAGTCTTTTAAACTGGATTAAGTACCGTTAATAAAAAAGATATATAATCTTTAACATTATTTTCATTGTTAAATAGTATTGAACGGAGGCATCATAATAATAATAGCAGCAATAATTTTCTATGTTCGAGTTGACATTTTAAATGACGTAGAATGAAGGCTACTTACATAATGTAGGTTATTTGTTTTTTTTTACCCTCTCACTGTATCCTGCATATAGAAGTGTAGGCATACGAAACTTAAAGCTAAGACATTTCGTTACCCATTTTCCATCCAATTTGAAATTATATTCTATCTTATAGGGAAAATGAAAAGTAATTACCCCGAGTGTGACCCTGACACGGGTCCACTGTACCACGATGATATCTTAACAAACAACTTATTTCGACCACGACTAGGTACGCAATGGTTCAACAGTTCAAAAGAGGTACATAGTGAGGAACGCCTTGTGATAAAGAGAGACGGAGCATGTAAACAAGTATCCAGGTATCTGCCAATGCGGAATACAGCGTGAAAAAATTATTAACAAAACAGTCCTTTAACAAAACTTTTTAATCTCTATCCTAAGAAAATACCAGAATTATAAAAAAATATATTTCATCTTAATGATATATTTTAACTTCATATTTAAAAAAATGATGTCTTTCACTTATACAAGTACCAGCAAATATCGTGTCATATAGTAAAGCTCCTATTAACTAGACGGCGAGAAAAGTTTTTTTGAGAAAATAATTTTGTTTTGTTCGTAATTTTTTGAAATGAATTTAAAAAAGAACAACGCCACGTTTTGTCATATTTTCAGATCGAAACAAATAAAATAGGCAAACTACAACCCTTAGGGAGCACTAGGTTCTCTCTCACTGACCTTAACGCCGTTAATTGAAGTTATTCTAAGATTTCATTTTAACTATAATATGTTAAAATAAAACTTGAGAAACATAATAAAGGAGCATGGAGGTTTCCTAGCCTTTAAAATTTGTAAAACCGGCAAAGAATTTCTCATTTTTATTCTATAGTATTTGTTGTTATAGTAGCAACAGAAATATATCTGTGAAAATTTTGACTCTTACGGTTCTTTGGATACAGCTTAGTGACAGACATCCTACGATCCGATGGAGAACGTAATCTTAGTAATAGGGCCCCGTTTTAACCTTTAAGTACGAAACCCTAAAACGTACCGTTAAAGCTTTGGACCGATTCCTTGACGAGGGTCAAAATAATTAAATATTTCAAATAGTTAACCTTTGTCTCACCGCATTTCTTTTAAATATTCATACGTCACTATTTGTATACAATATAAATAGAATATGTTTTATAATTTGCTGTTTTCTAGGTAGTATAGTAGAAAATGGAAACTCAATCAAGGCACTCAAGATCGGGACCCATTAATCATAATAATATTTTTTAGGTTTATCCTGCACATAGCAGAGGGATTATTCCTGTTGTTACGACAGTCCGTTCTCATTGTGACACGTCCTTTCCTCTGAATTTTCGAAACATTGCGTGTTGAATTGCGAAATTCAACGCGCGCGACGTTTTCTCTTATTTCCAAAGTAAGGAATTCAAAATTTTATATATTTTATTTCCTTGAGTAAAGATCCAGGCCGGTTGCGCACCACTTATGCATCAGCCCTACGACGGCGTACAGTTCTTTATAAAAGTCTCTTAATGACTGTTATATGGTTCGATTATATTCGTTATTTACAAAAGCAACCTTTTGAAAGGATATAAAAGGCTAGAAACCAACCGCTTGCCTCAAAGGTTTTAAAGGTCAAGCAATCATTTCAAACTACTTTTCACAAGATACTCAATTTTTACGTAATAATGAAAGTGTTAGTTAAGTATTATTATAACTGAAATTGAAGATAAATTCTGTATAATTGAAATGCTGAAATGATAAATACTTTACCCTTTAACTTAAAAGCTATCTACTGAGTTTTGTCTTGTTACAACTTGCATTCGCAGAAGCTTAGAATAGAAACTTTGCTCATAATAATATTGTAGTACCTTCAGTGTTGCCTTACAAGTTGCTTTGTTTATTCTTGGGCATATGCTATACCTCTGTCCAGTCCAAAAATGTTTTCATATCATACATAGACGTAACAGGGTAGGCAGAGGGTATCTAATAACCTAGTGTTAAAACATTCCGTTCGTATTAAGACGCGTGAAGAAAACAATATTTCATTTCCTCGAAGGGTATCGAACCTCTCAACCGCAACAGCGCACCAAAAATTTAGATATTCTTAAAGTAAGATTAATCTACGAGCTCGTAATAATTATCTAAATAACGTAACATTAAATAATTCTCAAAATAACGTGTCGTCGCGTTATGACATTAATTATAGAACAATAAGCTATTATTTGTTTGTAAAACATTTACTTTCATATCATATTCCTTTGTTAGATAACAAATTGTTTTTGGTTTTATGATGTCTTTATTGCTTTACATTTGCGTATACAAGGGTAAGCTGTATTGAAAACGAGACGTTCTATGTAGGGTGGATCTCAACGCTCTTTGACTAGTCTGAGCGGGGAAATTATATACTTAAAATATGTTGTGGGTGTGACTCTCACTCGAGAAAGTAAAAAATATATATTTTTCATTTTCTCGCTTTGGTAACTAGGCAAAGCGTGGCGTTGGGTTCCACCACTCAGACGCTTCAAGAATTCGGCGAAAAATGGGGAACGAACCGGTCCTAAGCGGAGACTTTTACGAATAGGTTCCCAGGTTCCCTCTGCCTACCTCTACGTAAGTGCGGTATACAACGTAAAGTAAAAAAAAGTATCGAAGATTTAAAGTTATATTTGAATTTGTCCCTATGTTTAGTAAGGATTTGTAAGGATTTCATAATATTTTACAATAATTCGCTAATGATAATAATGCTGCAGTTACCCTCTTTTGAAAGCAAATATGAAACTAATAGGAACAGCAGAATGAACACCTATTATTTTTTATTGTTTTGTTTATCTTTATAAAAGTCATCATTCTTTAGCTTCCGTTTATTTTGGACTATTAATGAAAAACCAGTCAAGTGTGACTCGTCCACTGAGGCTTCTGCGCCACTTTCAAAATAACAGATACAAAGAACAAAGTAAAATTATAACTTTGTAACAGTTATTAACACCTTAGTTTTTAAAGGAAACAAGTGTCTGAAAACTAGATTCTTCTGTTCACTTCGTTTTCATAAAGATATGCCCCACGTGCGAGTTATATCATTATAAATGTATGAACCTGTAACCTTTAATACATTAAAATTTGTGTATTAAAACAGAGCTCTATTAAACGTCGACAGTTGCATGCGAGTAATCTGCTATAACCTTCCAGAATAAAATGAAACGAAAAAATTACATTTTTACACTGTCATTAAGCTTACGTTTCATTTTATACCCTAGAGTGGGAAGCGTACCCAAAACCGTCGAACAAAAAAGTACACGAACGCACGTTTGAAAAATTAAATACATTCTTAATTCACCAAAATAATAATATAAATATTTAATTTCAACTCTCTTTTAACGATTTTCTAAGCTTCGCAGCATTAATAAAAGAAAACGAAAGCGAAATAAAGCCAAATACACAAATAACAATTAATAAATATAAGATAAGACACTCCGTTTCAATTAAGACACTTCCGACCCCCACTTCTTGCCGAATTTGCGGCGCAATGGGAGTTACCGCCGCTAATTCGGCCTCGGATTTGCCTCTTTACTATGTAATATTAATTGCGCTAGTTAATTAACAAAGAGTGGTATAGTAAAAAAGAGTGAAAGAATAAAAGAGGTATAGTTAACAAAGAGTGGTATCGCTAACTAGAAATGCTATGTTTAATGGGTTTGATAAACATTCATGAGATTGTTTGTATTTACTTCCTTGCATTCACTCTTATAGACAAAAAGTCCAACGTTACGTTCCGTCACTCAACATATAACATCTCGAAGACTAAACGAATGATGATGAAACGATGAAGACTTAACACTAGGCTCCCTATTCAATTATATTTTATGAGGGATACATCGTGAATCTAAAAAATAAATAAAACATAGAGGTCAGGAGTGATTCATTTATATACTCATAATATGAAATAAATAGAAGAAAGTAATGATTAATTTCCGTCGTCCACCCAATTTGATTCCAATTTCCGCCATTCAAGATATCAGACCGTGGTCGCTGATGTTTTGGACGATCTGATTTGGACGATTGGATCTGAGTAATGACTTTATTTACACTCATCTATATACATTATACTCTATATCAATATAAATTGTATTATTTAAATTATTTATGTTTAGTAAAATAATATTATTAAATTTATTTCCAAATTATTAATGATTTTTCAAAAAAATCTCCGGATCACAATTTTATTTTATAGTTTTTCTTTTAACTTTATTAACTTCTTATTACAGAAATATGTGATGGATGATATGTCAAAAATAAACTAAATCAATTTTAATATAACCTTAACTGCTAATTTAAATTACATATTTTAAATTAAAATATAATTACATATTTTTTTACTTTAATTTATATATTATTACATATTTATCAAAAAATTAAAGGAAATATATATATAACATTCAATTTTCGAGAATTTCGTAGACTTACGAAATTTGTGACAATTGTCTACAAAACCTAAATAGATCTTTATCCACAAATATTATTAATTTCAAATTATATTTCATACACGCATATTAAACTGACAGCGCCCTTCTTTTTAGAAATCGATGAATACATCTTAGCTCTTTTTTGTTGTTTTTGATCTGTTTGCGATGAGTACGAGATAAAAGTCTTCTTTAGAAGATACCTGCACCTACCCTGCCGTATGCGAGATACAGCGCGAAGCTAAAAACAAATATTCTTGAATATTGCATAATAAGCTTTACTTTTTAGTATTGTTTTTATAGTTATTTACTTTAAACTCTTGTAGCGGCAAACTTGAAAGAGATTGAGGAATTTTATTATATACCCGTATATTCAGATCCATAAAAGATTTAATAAAGTATGGAGGCGAAAACTTGGCATTTCAAGCTTAATTTATTTATTTTTTAGATTTGTTTCTCGTATGTATAATATATCTGCCTATATTTCGGTGTGACATTGAAGATGTTGTCAAACAAACAGAATATTAAAGCATACAAATTGTGACCCAACTATAACAGTACTTGCATTTTTAAAAACATCATGCAGAGATTCTCGAGCTCTTTGATTATAAAGAGATCTCACGGCTCTTTCCTGTCATATGAATATTGAATTTACATATGCAGAATTGTTTCATGACAACATTTTAAATTATAGAATACTATAATAGTTAAAGTAAGCAAGGCGGTCTGAATTAACGTCCGTTTTCTGTCTTTCTTTTTAATTGCGAACGCGATAGAGTCCATCCTCAAGCAATTACTTCCAGATGACTGTTCTACAGTGGTTTGGAATTTTCGGTTATTCTTAAGAGAACTGTTATACTCGTATATTATTAGATGATAATATAGTACATGTACTTAATGAACGTATTGTGTCAAATACACTATAATAAAGTTATCATAGATCTTCTGTAATATATACCTTTAAATTTCAATGTTCTAATATATTTCCCTTAGATTTATCATTTCAGAAATTTCCTTTGACTTATTAACAA
>DWMZ01006655.1:0-10211 GCA_018249855.1 Eueides tales michaeli | reverse complement strand
AACAAAAAATAAAATTACAAGTTAAAAATATATATATCTCACATACAAGGTGAATACAATCTAGGTTTTAAACTTGCCTGTATGATATATTGAGGGTTACCACCGACAGGGAAGCCGAGAATGATACTAAACACGTACTTACTCCATAATAAAGACCTGACAAAGAACAAAATATTTATAGTTGAAATAAAACCTATTCTTTATCTAAAAACACATTCACTTCTTATTTTAAGATTTTTTTAAAAAATATACTTTATAACAACGGTTTTCCTTACGTATCACACGCAAAGTATCATTATTTCAAGATCTTTTGAAGGACAAGAACAGACTTCTTCATTATCTTTTATATGTTATATTTTAGAATTCATCTTAAGAATTTTAATTCTCATATAACGCATCATTATGTGCGCAAATTTAATTAAATGTTAGACTAATTTTAATTAAGATATCAGAACGAGGAAGATTAAGATATCGAAAGAGATTATTTTCAAGTTAATAATTATTTAAAAAAAGTCTTACTAATAAGCGGAGTCTTTTCAGTAGGTGGAAGGGTATCTCTGATAGTCATTAAGAATACTGTCATAGATAGCAGAGCACTTATTCCCAAAGTAACTTTTTCTCCAGACTCTGATGGCACATAAAATACCAGAAGTGCTGTGAAAAAATAAATTGTTATTGCGTAGCGTAGTTTTGACAAACAATTTTTTTGATATACAATGTCTTTAAAAAATATTTTATATAGAAAGATTCCTCCATCGTAAGTACGTAAATATACAAAGTACCAACTTATTGAGTAATCTATAACAAACTGTGAAATATATATATTTTTTAATTGTGAGTTTATAAATAAGCCCTCATATTCAATTAAAAAGTGATTATTTTTTATAATTTCTTTTATATAAAAGGAGGCATCATAATTTCTTTTATATTTATAAATAAATATATTATATGCTCATCTTCTTCTACATTATAATAAAACAGCAAAAAACAATAACGACGATTAGATTCAATGTACACATTGAATCTATTTAAGAAAAATCAATGTAGGGTGTCTTAAAAGACTAGTAGAGAACGAATCTACAATATTTAGAATTTTTGTCTGTCTGTTTGTCTGTTTGTATGGGCACATCTTCTAAGCTGCTGGACCGACTTCAATGATTTTTTTTAATGTATAACTATTAGGTCTGGGCAGGGCATAGGCTATATTTAATTTTGAATACTTCTACATCTGATGCAGAACAGCAGGAGTCCAGATAAATTATAAGAAATAATTAAATGCGTCCATAACTAAGTTGTAGAGGGTGATGAGCATTTTAAAAATGAGATATAAAAATTGAAGTTCTGGAACATCTCATGAACAATCGTAACGATCTAGGTAAAGTATAAGAAATAATGAAATGCTCTCTTAACAAAAAATAGAGCGTGATGAGCATTTTAAATTGACATATTCAAATCGCAGGTATGGAACATCTCATGAACTATAATAGCGATCCAGCTAAACGATCCAGCTAAACGATGATGATTGCCGTGTGATTCCGGCTTAGAATAGGATCACCCTGGTACTGGTGGTGTCGTAAGAGGCGACTAAAGTACGTGTGGGAGAGTCACGTTGTCAGCAATAGCAACACGCATGGGCAGACTCGACCGGATCGTTACCACCCCCAGCATTTAAAACCGGCGTTAAGTGGTGACTTCGGCCACTGCGTTTCGCATTGGGTAATGCCGGGCCCCGGTGCCCATCCATCTTAAAGACCGGCAACGCTCCTGTAACTCTCTTGGTGTTACACGGGGCCGTGAGCAGCGGTGATCACTCACCATCAAGTGACCCGTACGCTCGTTTGCCGTGTCTTTCCATAAAAAAAAATTTTTATATTTTTATTGGCAAAAAAATAAAGATATGGAATATCTAGTGAAGAAATATAAATTATAACATTAAACAATAAAATTGCGGCTTAGCTAATACTGTTCATTGTGATGGGTAAATTTTAAATTAAAATAAATATTAAAATAGTAGAAAAGGGGTATTTGCACGGGTTTCACATCTTTACGAACAAAGCATGCAAGGTAATAAAAAGTATATTTTTTAATTTCGACGTGATTTTAAATTTGCTACGGATCGATGCATTATGTGCGACGGAGGGGAATTCACAATATATATAACTCAAAGGTAACTGGCTGACAGTGATCTATCAACGCACAGCCCAGACCATCGCGGGGGGCGGATCCGCTAAGAAGGAGGATTTTGATCAATTCTACCCCCAAGGTGATAAAATAGGGAATGAAAGTATGTATGAAACTTTATGATTTTTTTTAAAATCGATCGGGCTGAGGCTTTGTATGCAAGCTACTATGACTATACTATGATAAAATAAGGGATGATGGAGGACGTAAATGTGTTAGTTGGAACCTAAGTACCTAATGGAACGAATAAATTAAGACGAGCAAAATAATTTTTAGTTCTAAATGTAGACAATAGATGGCGTTAATAGTATTTTAAAACGAGCTATCGTTGTGTTTTTACTGATTTACATATATCCAATGATAAGTGGCCGTCGTGACACACGATTCTCAGTTGCAATATTACCGACAGTCGCTCCTTGGGTAAGGAGAGTAAGGCCCCATCCCGCGCTGCTACTGGTTACTGTTGGAAGAAGCACTTCCATGTTCTAATAAAAGGTCTTCCCAAAGAAATGGAGTCTGATTATATTTTGCAGGACTTTAAGTCCCAAGGCCCGTCCGAGAGGTACACCACATATACCACTTCAAAACAAAAAATCATATCACAGTTGTCTGGTAATATCGGCGGACCTTTCCTCCGATAAAAAGAAGATATTCAACTTAAAATCTATATGTTTTTAACGGGACTCCGCGTGGAGCTCCCACAGAATCGCGGATTAATAGGACAGTGTCACCGCTGTCAATAGTACGGACACTCGGTCCGAAACTGCAACGACCGCTCTAGGTGCGTGAAATGCTTAGGAGACCACGGAACTGCGGACTGTCTTTGTAAGGTCTCACACACATCCTGGGCAGGGCGGCCAGACAAGGAGGGTTTCGAGACCTACCACCTATACCAGGCCCCGGGGCCTGACAAAATATCAAATATTCTCCTGAAAAAAACCAAAATCAATTCATTCCTTTATTGGTCTACATATTTATTACTCTCCTAGTAGGTTGCTGGTTTCCTACCGAGTGGAAGGAAGCAATAGTCATCTTTCCGTCTAGTTACAGACCCATCAGCCTTACCAGCTGCCTAGGCAAAGTATACGAAAGGATAATCCTAATTAGATTTAAAAAAATAGTTGAGACAAAGCAACTGCTCATCAACGAACAGATCGGCTTTAGATCCCACCACTGGCCCATACAGCAAGGTCACCGATTAAGGGAACGCATCACGAAATGGCGTTCATAGCCATATCGTTCGCCATATCGTTCGTTTAGATATAGAGTAGAAAGGACTTTATTATTTACTCGCCCCTTCCGTGCCTGAGTCCCTTGGGGCTTCACGTTATCGCCTGTATTATACACGCTCTACACCAGCGATATTCCGCGAACAGATAAAGTCGAACTTGCGATGTATGCTGACGACATCGCCCTTTACACCACCGACCTCTTCGCTTGGATACTGGCCGAAATACTGCAACAAGCTGCCGACGCCCTAGGCGGTTGGTTCAGCAAGTGGCGGTTTGATGTCAATTCGGAAAAAAGTATAGGCATGCTCTTTCCCCTAAAGCGTTACGAGATCGTCTCGACTGTTTACTTTCAAAACAAACCGATCCCCTAGAAGCCCCAGGTTAAATACTTAGGCGTCGTACTAGACTCGAAATAGATCACTAAGGGATATAAGGAGTAATAAATACAGAATTAATAAGTGGCGTAACAGTTTTGCTGGCCGGTGACATTCGACAGTCTCTACCAATGGTACCAAAAGGAACCAGAACTGACGAAGTAAAGTCGTACATTAAGAAATCTAATCTAAATTTCTAAACATTAAGAAATCAAATCTAAATTTATGGCCCCAGATTAGTATTCTTAAGCTCTCTAAAAATATGAGAGCACATTTGGGATGAGTCTGCTGATAGATTTTCAGATCCCCTTCCTAAAATCGGTAATTGTGATTTTCCATCGTTTGATAGAATGATAACCACCCCAGAAGAACTGTGCACAATTGTTACTACGGTTCAAGAATTGCTGTCTAAAGTTTACCCAGACATTATTCATATACATGACGCCTATTAAATGGCTATGTGGGGGTGCCATACTTACTCCAAAGTTACTCCTTAATGATAAGGCAAACGTTGCGGTTTCAATAAATTTAATAATTCTACAGGGTAATTTACTGATTACCCTGTCGATTTTTTTAATTTATTGAAACCGCCAAATTTTATACCACCAAAACATTGTAACGAGACTGCGAGTGAAAGCGTTACATCGCAATATAGTGGAAGCCAGTATATAAACCGGGTGTGCGAAAGGGGAAACTATATTTATACCACGAATCCCATTAATACTTAATGATATCCTGTTCGAATTTAAACAATTATAGTTTCGCCTAAAAGTTTGCTTTGCCATGACAATAAACAAATCTCAGGGGGCAAACTCTCAAATTTGCGGGTATTGACTTGAGAGAACATTGCTTCTCACATGGACAGTTTACAAAGAAGTGAAGTGAACAATGAATATTGTGTACAAAGAAGTGTTTTAAGTCCTAATATTTTACATACTCTAAACAAAAGTGAAGCCGCAAAAACTATACCTAATTAATAATAATATTTCTTAACGTGAGCGAAGCCGCGGGCAAAAACTCGTGGCGTTTAAAACATCATCTTAAAGTAGTGACAGTGAACAAAATGAGGTGGGAGAGTGAAAAATTGGGTGTGGTTGTGTCAGAGAAACGGTGTGTGTTATAATTTGATATGTTTATGTAATCGCTTCATCTTTTTTAAATGTTTATCTGAAGTAAAAAATATATAAAAAAACGCCTTAAGTAAGATTTTTTAATATGATGGTAATTTTTTATGTTTTATACTAGGTTAAAACAGTAAAAAAGGGTTTTTAAAGAAACAAATTTAACCGGTTAATCGCGTATGTCGATTTTTGAGATTTTTTTCCGATTAATTTGGTTAAATTTGTTTCATTTGAAATGTGTAATATTCGCGAAAATCAAAGATATTTTTAAGTAAAAAAGAGTATTTGCGTATTAATTGTTTTACGAAGCAAAGCATAAAGAGTAATAAAAATTTGTAATAGAACACGACGAAGCCTGTTTCGGTTTTATTCTAAGTTATCGTCAAAATCTATCGATTGCATAACAAATATAAGTTGTCTATAAAATGAAAATGTCAGAAGCAAAAAATTGGTGTGGCCAGATGCTGCTCTTGGCAGTGTATACACAGTGCATTCTAATAGTGGGGATTATTACTATTTGCGCCTGTTGACCCACATTGTTTGAGGACCAACTTTTTTTTTCCTTTAAAAAAACTATTTATGGTGTAGAGCATCCTCCGTTTCAAGCAAGGCAATTCGGTAACTTGAAGACGATATCCACTGGGACCACAGTCTTGAGGATAGGAGGAAAAGAAAAGGAAGAAATCTTGCGTCAGTGATAGTCCCAATAGTTTACAGCACTTATTCGCTATAATGTTAATATTTTGGCCCATCATCTCAGATCCATCGAGATTGCTAAGGCAAAAATAAAAAGAAATGTCAATAGATTTGTAGTCCAATTATACGTCCAATAGATGAAAGAGCAATATATAAGTTCCTTTTGGTCTGTACAGATATTTTATTTTCGATTGAAGGCATTTTTTTACAGACTACGGTCTACCTGATTATTTAGCAGAATCCAGCTTACACACTAATCAAAAATATATAGCTGAAACCAATTACGGTCTTAAAGAGTTGACTACTATAGTTAATGAGAACACGTCCAAATTTACAGCGGAAAAAAGACAAATATTTAGTAAGGTAGCCTAAAGTGGTAATCAGGGGAAGCAGTTTTTCTTTGATGCTCCGAAAGGACCTGGAAAAACCTATCTGACAAAGGGTAATTCTAGCTGAATTGAGACAAGAAAAGAAGATTGTTCTTGCAGTGGCATCTTTTAGTATTGCTGACACATTACTTCCTTTTTCTTGGAGGTGGAGTGGTTTGATAAGGTAGTGGATGAAAATGACGCCACGAATTACCCAGTTGAGGTTTTCAATTCATTAACAGCTAGCGGTCTCCCTGCTCACAAAATAGTACTTAATTGGTGTTCTGGTAATGCTGATGAGAAATTTGACTCCACTGATATTATACAACGGAATCCGACTTAAAGTCAAAGTATTGCAAAGAAATGTCATGGAGCTGTCGCGTATTTAAGCGTATTTCAATTCCCTGTAAGAACTTGCTTTGCGATAAAAATTAATAAGTTACAGAACTACTTAAAGCCGCTGATATCGACTTAAGGATTGTTTTTTTTTACCTATGGATAACTTTATGTAGCTTTATCGCGAGTCAGTAATGTTTTAGGTATATTGGCCCCTGACAAAAAAAATGCCAACATAGTGTACAAGAAAATATTCGCAGCAACTAAATCTTTAAATAATGTTACTTATAATTTAAGTTTATTAAAATAAAACCTAAACTTTTCCAAACCTTTACAGTCGAATTAATTCTTATGGTATCTATTGAATATATTGTAGTCTTTATATTTAGTCCATTCGAAGAGTAAACGGACACAATAGTAGGATATGGCTTGATATACGATTATACATGATCAATTATAGATTTGTTTTCAATTTTATAAAAAGAAGAAATAAAATTCTGCTAGAAAAACTTTTATAATTGTTACAAGAAATAACATACTAATTATATATGTTACAGTTAAAATTCATTTTTCGTTAGAACTCGTTTTCTCTAGTTAAAACTAGTTTTTACTATATGCCTTTGTTACAACTAGAAATACCTACATAGTTAAAACTAGTTTCAAGTGAACTAAATTCATAAAATCATAACATTTCAAACAGGAACATTGGTTAACAAATAATATAACAAAAAATAATCAAACAACCTTAAATTAAAATAATGTAAGAATTTATTTATTCTTAAGTAAAAAATAACACCATTCTCTTCATAATTACGCGAAGGAGAATTAAGGTGCTGAAGGTATTAAAAACTCATGTGGTTTTAATTGGAATAAGTCGAGATATACGCGGGCGAAGCCGCTGGCAGCATCTGCTAAAAGAAATTGTAAAAAAATCATTACTTTTAACAACATTCTTTAAATTTAACTATGCTTGACATAGCTATAATCTTAAACCATTTGTTTCATTTGTAGAATTAACAAAGACATTCCTGATTGTAATTAAAACCAGCCTCTACAAACTTATCTGAAGTAAATCGTTGGAAATATAGCTAAGAAATGAATTCGTTGAAAGAAAAATGAACTCAATTTCGATTCGATTTGCTTTATTAGATGCTATTGAGTTGGTAACAAAACAAATATTTATGCTTGCCTAAGCCTATTCAGAAATTTTATGACAACAATATTTTGCACCTGATTGTTTTATAAAAAGAATAAACGTCATAAATCGGATGTTCTGGAACTATTTACACTAAAAAAGTAATGTGGTTTATTAACAGAAAGTGCCATAAAGGAAGAGGATGAAATTTAAAAAAGTTTTATATTTACTTAGTGAATTATATAACATTATAATTATAATTATTACAGTAAATATCTACTACCTATAATGAATTATAACCTAGAACTTTTACGCTTACGTTCACGTTACACTATAAGTATGTGAGATTAAAAGAATCGGGTTTATCTGTATATTGGTTTCAATAATAAATAAACGGAACAAGTAATAATATATAAATTTAATTTTGTATTGCCTTTTGCGATTGTAGATCACCCTTGTAAAATGTCCGGCACACTTTCATCGGCGCAAAAATAAATTAATATTAGGCGAGAGTCGATTATATAATGTTGCAAATTATGAAATAAGCCCTATCACAAAATTATAATTCAGCTAAAAGCTAAAATTACGTTTGAATTACTTTTTCACAAGAAAATTACATCTTAGTCGTGACTATAGCTAGCCCTGTTAAAGAATTAAACTCCAAATATTAGAAATCAAATAGTACAATTTGAAACGTTTGGGATTTTGCGGAGGGCTTAAGGTATTGCTGGGTTGGTAGGCTCAACGCGAGTATATATATATATATATATATATATATATATATATATATATATATATATATATATATATATATATATATATATATATATATATATATATATATATATATATTTTTTTTTTTTTTCAGTTTCTAGTTGTATTCCGCACATGGCAGGGTAAAGTAAATGCAGAGGGAACTTGGAAATCGTTGCCCACTTTCCGCCGAATTCGAGGCTTTGACTGTTGAGAAGTGGAACTTAACGCCGCGTTTTGCCTCGTTACCAGATTGAAATTGTTATAAATGAAAATATTAAATATTGTTTGACAAAAAATTGAATTTTGAAACGCATATCAATAACCTGTCAATACGGCTACACAAACTAATTGTGATCTTTAAAAATTTACGTCGCGTGAGATGTAATCAAAACTGTATATTTTGCTATATGTCAATCAGTTATAACGTACTGTGTATACGTCTCAAATGATTAAAATGAAGAGAGCTCAAAGAGGCATTTTAAAAGTAAGGGCTTTTCTCCCGATTCTATATCCAACAAATAATCTTTATAAATTATAGGATGTGCTTACTGTTACAATTTTTTATCATGAGTACGATCCTAAGAAAGCATAGTGAATTAATTGACTTATAACCCAAGATTAGTCGTATCCAAACGTAGAAAAATCAGTTATAACGTACTGTGTATACGTCTCAAATGATTAAAATGAAGACAGCTCAAAGAGGCATTTTAAAAGTAAGGGCTTTTCTCCCGATTCTATATCCAACAAATAATCTTTATAAATTATAGGATGTGCTTACTGTTACAATTTTTTATCATGAGTACGATCCTAAAAAAGCATAGTGAATTAATTGACTTATAACCCAAGATTAGTCGTATCCAAACGTAGAAAAAGTATTGTAAATCTTATTGCTGCCTTGGTAATTTTAATTATAATAAATTTAACAGTAAATTATTATTTTATAGCTTCGTTAAATCCAATATAAAAAAAAAACTCTTTAATTGGCTTCTAGGTATATTATATAAATCTACAGAAAAAATATTAAATTCTTATTTTAGTTAGTATGTGGTTGGTTAATTATCCCTATGTATATTTTTTATTATTATTAGTACAACTAAATAGTTTGGTACGATAACTAGTATATTAGTATATAAAAATAACATAATTCTTTAAATATTTTACATAAACGTAACTAATGTTACCTTTAGTCTTGTTCACTAGTTCTGTACCGTCGGCTATACGACCGTATATGTTCCTTATCACTTTATCAACCTGTCCACCTAACATAAAGGATAAATTTCTGTATCCACTAGGTAATTTGTTAAAAGAATTTTATTTGCTATTAAGTTGCATATTATATTTGGATAGTATTTTGTTATCTTAATTTTTAAATTCGTGGATCAAATATGTATGAACAAATATACCTATATTGCTTAACAAAAGTAGTACACATAAAGAAATGAAATATCAATATTTTACAATAAGCCAACAAAATACCTATTTACTCTAAATTATGCGTTATAACTGAAACTAAAAAAAATATTCATTTATGTATTTTATTTATACTAATTTGAAATTCTGAATCTGTAAATTATACGTCAAAAGTTATATATCATAAAAACTTAAAATATTCGATTTAACTATTTTCAAATATTTTTTCTTTCGAAATTATAGATTGATAAACTCTTGTCTCTAATGTAAGAACAAGACACAAGTTATGTTAATCTTATACCAAAATAAATCCACATTCTTAAACACTGAAAAGTCACATGCACTATACATAATTAGCTGTTGGCATTTGTACCTTAATTTAACATATAAATAAATATTTTAAATGTATTTATCAACTGTATATATATAACAAAACCTCAAATTTATGATATATTTTTTTTATATTCAAAGCTTCATTAAAAATTAAGAAACTCCCGATCTTATTAATCCATAACGGTTCAATTATATAAAAAGCTACTTACCAATTCCGTTTATAAGCAGACACGGTAGAATTAAATTAAACACATAAAACATTGGACGAC
>DWMZ01006654.1:0-10211 GCA_018249855.1 Eueides tales michaeli | reverse complement strand
TTGAAAATGAAAACTATTGTGAGCCTACAATACATCTGTATATCAAACCAAAAAGGAAATTGAACGTCGCCGGTTGTTTCACTCTCGGAACACGTTCAGAACAATTGACAAGTGATATGTGACTTGTGGGCTGATAACATAAGAACTATTATGTTCTCTAATGTTTAAAAAATCGTTTTTTTAATAACTGGACCATAAATTATAAAAAATAAAAAACGTAATTCTTATAGTTTTTTTTTTACCTATGATTCGACATTTCGATAGCTATAGATTCGACCAAGACTCCAAAGACATCTGTCAAAAACAAAAACGTCCTGCGTTGTTCCTTAATATTTTTGTTTCGATATTCTATTTCTTTTTTAATTTGAATTTATTTCATAAGCAAGTATAAGTAAAGTGACGGTTAAAAACTAGTAATTAATAAAGGAAATATTGTGCGAACGAAATATGTAATATTCCATAAACTAAAGCGGATATGCTGCAACTATTTAATAATGTCAGCATGGTTTGGATAGTATTGTGCTTATATTAAGATGTTACTGCTATACACGCATGCAATGTAATCATATTACCCTTTAACATAAATAGGGCTTCGTAGTTCAGTCGGTAACTGCAAAGTTTATGAAGTCAAATTTCACTAGATATGTTTGTTTAATACAAAGTATTTATATTTCAGCTTCGTGCTATATTCCGCATATAGCAAGGTAGTCTGAGACAATTAATTTCCTAGAATGGGTATCGTACCGCTGTTATTCCTTCAGATGGTGGCTACTTAACTTTTATATGATATGGACCCTAGTATACTCGTATATATAGTGATCCGCACAATGTACCTTTGAACTTTGGCTCACGCTTTTTGGTAGAGAAGCGCGGTCGCCTAAATGAAAAATAAGAACTCGACGACGGTCACTCATTGCCTATTCTGACTTTTCGGTAACCTGTCTGCAGTATAAACTATTAATGCAACTTTACTCACGGATTTTCTTTTCGGGCTAAAGTAAAGTAAATATATATGCCTAAGATACCTTTAGGATATATAGGAGGAGTTTAGGAAAACTACAACGGTTTTCCTAAACTGACTGGGTACAGGACACTGCCTCCAACAGTTGTATATAATAAGGTTTTTTATTTTGGAACGTATTTCCCGTAATATTCATAAAGAATTACGAGAAGATAACTTTTAGCCATCTAGGATATATAAGCGGTACGTAGGTAACATTGTACACAACTTGTACTTTTACAATTTTATATATCATCTCTATTTTATTATTAAATTTATAAATTACAGATATTCATTGCCAAATTGAAAGGCAGCTCAGTGACGCTGGACATTTATAAAAGGAGCTTCTTAAAGCGAAGAATGAGTATTCTTCATCATAACAAGTTACCAGTTCTCGGCCAGCGTTGTTAGAAGACCATCAAGTCACAATAAAGAAACAGCGGGCTCATTTATATTCGATAACATTATTTAAAACATGTCGTGGCTCAGCGGCACAAGCGTGTGACAGTAAGTAACAGGTTCGAACCCCAATCGAGGAAATGAAATATTTAATATTTTCAATATTTAATGTTTCATTTCTTCGCTCTGGTAATAAGGCAAACGGCACTCAACACGCAATGCCTCAAATTCGGTGGAAAGTGGGATGTTTTAACACTAGGTTTTCGGGTTCCCTCTGCCTACCCTGCCGCGCGCGAGATACAACGTGAAGCTAAAAAAAATATCATGTAATTTGTAAATAAATGAAGTATATAATGAATCAAAAGATTAGATATTATAGATACGGGCCGCATGGTCTCAACCGGAATTTGTCTGGTGCATGATGAGAAGGCTACTCTGCTTTCGTAGCTTAAAATTTATTTTTAAAATATTTCAATTCAAATCTATTGGTAGTTCCTATAATACATACAACTATATTAATAGTAGATAGTGGAAAATTGATTAACCATCTAGTCTCCTTAGACTAATTAACTCATTTTTCACTTTTTACTAATATAAATATAGAAAAAGATATAAATACCCACATTTGAATACAAACAATGTGTGTCTTTGTTTTCTATTTCCTCTAAGAAAATTTTGTACATACTGATGCACATGACTTAAAATAATAATTTACTGCCTATTGTTTTTCCCAAACTCATGAATTTATTATACTATACCCATTCTATAACAATGCGGTAAGCTGTCAGGGGATTTTAGTATTAATTTAAAAGCCCACAGAGACTTGGCAGAACGCCCGATGTTCAACAGGTCAGCCTTTAGAAATTCTACAAACATCTATATACTCTATAAATACATAATAGTAAGTAAATAAATGAGCCAATTCAATGTTCTAATATCGGTCGTCAATTATAAATTACCAATCGTAATTTATAATTGACGACCCGAATGCATTTTATTACTAAGTTAGTTCATAAGAAATATTATTTAAAATTAATAAGTTTGATTCTGACTTAATAAGTTTGATTCTGACTTAAGGGAAAAAGTTTTTGACAAAAAGCACAGTATGAATTATCTTGATATTACTTTCTTTTCGCCTACAATTCTATTTGAGAAGAACGTATAGGTTTAATGATTTTGCAATTAATTTAAAATTAAATAATATAATAATAATAAAACAATTAAATTGTATAATAATAAAAAAATATATGTACGATAAATAAAATAATTCAAGCTTTGAAGCTCTCCGACAACTGTTCAGCACTCCCCTTGCGGTTTTGCTTACTTTGACTGCGCTATCAAAGCTAAATAACTGTGCTAATCGCTAAAGTGAAAAACGAAATTGTTTTTTCCCGTTCCTTATTTTTAACAGTAATATTAATTTTACTCAAGTAGTTATACGATTTTTACAATATTACATAGATTCTTATAGTTATTGGTAATATATAATAATATATATGTATTACTTATATAAATTTTATTTTTGAATCACTCTTATTGTATATTTTTGTTATTTTTTTAGGTTGTATATATTTAAAGTGTTTTGGTGTGCAATAAAGTATATTGTTGTTGTTGTTGTTGTTATATTCCGACAGTAACCAAATCAAGATCAATTGCTTAGTTTAAAATATTTAAAAATACATCAGTAGCAGTGACTTAGTCTTTAAATATAATAACGTTATCTATTCAAGTTTCCAGCCAAATTTTAGAAACTTAATAGCTCTGTTGATTACTCTTAAAGCTTCCGTAACAATATGCAGGTTGATATCGTAATAAAAGTTATGTTGACCTGTTGATAGAATTGGCGTTGGGCCAGTCTAAACGTAGTCACGTTTAGGATATAACTTAGGTGATCTCTTTGTCTGACTTTTAACTAAATTAGCATATATTGAAACAAATATTTTTTTTGTATTTTTGTTTATAATATGGCCATTATATTATGGTGGCGCAGGGGCAGCAGTAGTATTTGACTGAAATATGTAAAAGACCGGTTGTGGGTTCGAACGGGTTTGAAAATAAAATATTTAATATTTATTGAAACGGTTTATATTCGTTTTGGTAACTAGTCAAAGCGCGGTGTTGAGTTTCGTTGCTCAACACGCGATATATATATATATATATATATATATATATATATATATAACACAAAATATCTGAAGTAAGTGTAACAAGACATCACGCATATTTATTTTGTAAAATGCGTACTAAAATCCTTGATCCAAGGACAATATAAATATGTACTGAATTATGTTCGTATAGTATATATGCGCATAAATTTGTTTAAAAACATTCATAAAAATACTTTAAAATAGACAATTTTTTGCACAAAGCGTTACACCAACGCGTTTGTGTCCGCAATAATTTGTGTTGTACACAAAATAATATTTAAGTCGCTATCACGCCCACATTATACGTTTATGACTTTGAAAATTTATATTAGTTTTAAGGGAAAATATGTAAAACTCTAATTAAGCTATTCTTTAAATTAATGTCTAAGCTAAGAAAGAAGAATATTTAATATAAAATAGGCAAAGACGTCTATTGATTTGGTTTACATTTGAAGAAATCAAAGGATTAATATTACTATTTACCTTTTAAATAGAGTTACATCTATACTAATTTAAAAAAAATGTGGAATAACACTTTAAATATAGTGAAAGAGAGTTATTTGTTTTATATAGATTCTATATTTTATTTCTTATACTTCTATTAGTCGCTTAGTTTTAGAATAGAAATGAAATTTTAAATATCTTAAAATTTTAAGCTAGATAAATTCAATTTGATATAAGTTTCAAAGTGTACGTGATGTAATTAATATTACGTACTCTTACTCACTCACTCAGTTTCACGCTGTATCCTGCACACTGTACGGTAGGCAGAGGGAACTTGGGAACCTAGTGTTAAGACGTTCCCCACTTCCCGCTAGACTTGAGGCATTGCGTGTTGAATAGCGGAACTTAACGCCGCGTTTTGCCTGTGTGTCTGTACGCTTTAAAACTTATATTATGCTGAATTAACATTTTTTTGACTAAAAAAGAAACACATTCAATAATGAAAACTTACTTAAGGCCAAATCAACGTAAAGATTTAATAAAAACTTTTCATTGATCAGCCATTATGACATGATTAAAATTTAATTTTGTTTTGCAGAGAGTAGCAAAATATTGTATAAAGCAAATGCGCTCTTTGTTTCAACTCCAACTGACTTTTAATTAGTTTCTTGTGCAATTTGCGAACATTTTATGTTAAAGAGATGTTTTTGTCACGATTTAAAAAAAAAACTAAAATGTCAGTAAGCGGAAAATACTGAGTGGAAATCATTTGACAAAACAAACAAAATGCGATGGCGTTTCCCGCTGATGAATAAATAGTTTATTTCGACAAAATACTACTTACGACTATCCAATACAAAACGATTTTCAAATTTGAAGTGGTAGTTTCTGATATTAGCACTTTCAAACAAAGAATTCTCAAGATCTATATTATTAGTATATTTAACTTTTTATACTAAATAGTTTCTGACAATTCAGTTAAAAGCAGCTACTATAAAGTAATTGCTAAGTAAGGCATAATAATAGAGGAAATTCGCACCGTTTAGTTTAAACTACAATGTATGAATTTGATAAAAGCCGGGTGCGAGAAACGTTTCAGCAAATTGTAACTGGTGTGCATTCACTCTTGGTTTAACAGTTCTTAGCTTAAGTTTTACACTTAAAAAGTTTTAAACTCCACGTTTCAATAATTTTTAAGTATTAACCATCGGGCTTAATATATTGAAGGTAGTTCGATTTCAGTTTTTTAATGCAAAAGAGCCGAATAATTATTAATACTCAAATTAAATTAATATTATATATTTAGATATGAAAGCAATATTATTTTAATCTAACGTATATTGTCTTTAAATATTTATAAAAATATTTTACAATGACGAAATATTTTTCAACAATATTACACATTTCTATTGTTATGGTCTGCACTTAAGACGAACACAAATCAAGCTTATTTTTGTAATACCATTGAATATAATAGCTGAAATGACTTTAAGAGTTTTTATTTCTGCCATAAATCATATTAATTGTTTTTGTAAAGGGTTAACGATAGGGGTGGGACCGGCACTTATTGTTAGTGACAAATCAAAAAAGAAATCTACGGGGCAATTAAAACATTTTTGTAATATTTTCTTGAAAATTGCAATTATGTGATGATTTAATTATTTTTGAATTGTTAGAGTACGACCTTAATAGAAAAACACGGAGCTCTTACAGAATCACTGTGTTGTCTGTCTGTATCTAATAATTGTTCTATGAAGCTCGGGAAAATGATATAGTGAAAGCAATAAAAATCACAAATATTTATGCATCGTTTTTGCTGGACGTTGTACTTAATTTACCGCATAATAATACCTAAAAAATACTCGTTAGTAGAAAGTAGGTCCATGGAAAAATTAAGTGTCAAATGCATAAAGTTATTTTTACGATATTAAGGCTCAAACAAACGATTCTATATTTTTTGTCTTTCTGTTTGTCCGGGCTAATTTCTTGAAAATGATTTTTCTGAACCGATTTTTATGGAATTGTCACTGGCAAAGTATTAAACGACGACCGAAAGATACAGGAGGAGAGAAGAATTTATGCGCGAAAAACCGCGGTTGTCGCGTGGGGACACCATCGCTTAGGTAGTCATGAAGTAAATAACTATTATACAATTAAATACGACAATTAAAAAGTGTATTATTAAGAAAACAATTTACAGATGTACATAATTGTAATTGTAATTTTCGTATTCTATAAATTACTTGCTTAATTATCTATTTCAAAGAAATAGTCATTGTTACTTTATTTTTGGTGCTTGGTTGGTTAATTGAATACCAGGGTGAAAATATGCTGTAAGTTACGACTACGATTCCAAAATTCATTCACTTTTATTTAGTAATCAATATTTCAAGTAAATTGTTTTAATCGGTTCTTAAGTTTTTAGGAAATCCAGGATGAAACCTAAAGATGATGTACCATAGATGATGTACTCGTATGTCTGGAACATTAGGATATATTAAAATTGATTAACTTCTGCCCTGTATTTTTTGCGTGATTGGCGTTAAAACGAACATATTTAAAAAACGTATAAAAACGTATATAAAGAACGTATGTAAGTTTATTTTTTTTTTGCCAAACGACTGTGTTAGAATTCTTTGGATAGCGGAAATTTGTAAAAATACTATAACACATCTTATTGAAACATTTTCTCATTACAACTCTCGGCTTCAGTTTCGATGGACGTTTTTATACGATATGAAAATGAGGTCAAGATAAAACAAGATCAAGTTGACAATATTTTACCTGTTATAATAGTGTCGTCAGCCCCTGGAGCATACCTCCCAACAGGTCCAAGAAATCGAAGTAAATTATATGTAAGTTGGGACAATAAAATACCCTAAGTAATACTTTAAGAGTCCCAAAGAATGCTTCTATCAGATAGTCCTCCGATGATTTGGAATAAGCTGAAGATGCGCAGCTCTCGAATGTTGGTAAAAATGTAGAATGGTTTAATCTTGGATTCAGTAACAATGGATTACATATGAAAGTAGCGTAGTAAGGGCCATAATGTCCACGCAAACGAAGTTACGACAAGCTTCTAATTTAATAGATACATATTTTTACTATGCAACTTTTTAAACAAAATATGACAACAATTCAGTTTTTATTAAGTAAAAGCTTCCTTTTAATTAAACACATTTAAAAACAAATACAACATCGTCTAAATCTTTTCAGTCCCGAAATCCATTTTTTTAAAAGAAAAATTTCAGATACATTTCCAATATGACTTTCGAAGGCAGTTTCATAAAATATATTAATATTTTTTATTCAAATTATTTTGCAGTGCTGACAGAAAAAAATAAAGAAATACTATTTTTTATTTCTTTATTCCACTTCTTTCATATAAATAAACTTTTCAACAAACAAGAAGAAAAGTTAAATTATTAACCTACGTTTTCATAGCATCGTATTATATTTTAAGTATACAATATCTAAATCCTAATTAAGTATATGATATATAAGTTAAACTATAGAAAATGTAAATCAGAACAATCGAACTTAAAATTTCATATACAATATAATCCTCATAATAAAATTTTCTATTAAATCTAGCTGCTTATTTGTAGACACATGAATTAGGATTTATGGAATATCAGATAAACGCATATTGGCATCCCTGAGTACATCAAGCTAATAAAATTGAAACTTACACTGGTTTAAACTAAAATTTACTCTTTATTTGAAGCCTACATTATAAACCCAAACCATACGCATACGCATACGCATACGTCACGTACCTAAATGTAAATTACAATGTATTGTTCTCGAAATTTATACGGGTCGCAGCGCACGGGGCACATAAAACCTGACAATGTGAAACGTAGCTGGATTTCGAATATCCCAGACCAGACTATATTGAGTTGGAGTTACTAGGCAAATGTGATTTTTTTTCTATCATTTTAGTTTCACATACTGTTATTATTCATCATTTTAAAGCCTACATATAAAATAATTTTTACAATATATGAAGTACTTAGCTAAGCAGCCTTGATAGATCCTTAATTTGACTTTTAATATAATTATGTAATTAAGGACGAGATTGTTTTTTTAATCTTCAGACATCTCTCTGACATTTTGAAACAAAATCAAAAAATGTTAGATTAAACACGCAATATCACAATTATTTTCATTGCACAACACAGAATGATTGAAAATGAAACTTAAAAATACCACATTAAAAAAAAGAAAAATCGTGCAAAGACTAAGACGTGTTTACGCCTTCTTATATTAAATAATTTTTTTTCGAACACGATTACTGTGTCATTTTGCGGATGATATTTTTTTGACAGTGACAGAGCTGAAATAACAGTAATTTATTTTCATCAGAACAAGTGCTTTAACCCATTAACGTTGAGCCTCGCCTGACTTGTAACTTGTTGCAGGCTGACACCTGTCTCTGATCATGCAACCATTTAATTATCACAATTTTTCAATAATTACTAAGTATATTTATTAATTTCCATTCCTGTTAGACTTCCGGAAATATCTTTCTTAGTGCTCTAGAAGAGCAAAGAATCCTGTCAAAAAATCCTACATGACATATTGCAGCATTCTACGCCGCGCACTTCCATTTTAGTTGTTAATCATTCGTTACAGAAATTATATATTAAGCTACACATAACTGTAAATTTATAGTAAATATTTTGTTTTATTATCGATACATAGAAGACAATAGTGAAGTGATGTATATCACTAAATGCTCTTATCTGATAATACTACAATATAGAAGTACGGTACATTTTATTACCGTATCTCGTAATTCGCAGGATATACAGAGGGATCCTAGTGTTAAGACACTCCATTCAGTTTCCCACCTACTGTTTAATTTTAGGCATTTCGTGTTTAATGGCGGAACTCAACGCCTGCGTTTGCTCTGTTGCCATAGCGACGAATTTACGGCACGTAAAACAAAATATCTAAATTTAGTTAACTTGATCTCTTAAATTGATAAACAGATTAAAATAACAACAAATCAGTACTAATTCTATAAGCATCACTCAGTTAATCCTATCGTTATTTGACATTCGAAGAGTAACTAAATATACAAGCGTGTGTGTGTGTGTTAGATTTACAACTGAGGATCATTTAGTTTAAGTATCTAAAGGGATTAGAGAAGGTATATTACACAAATTTCGCTGCCTGTCCGTCCGTCACCATGCTGTATCTCATGAGACGTGATAGTTAGGCAGTTGAAATTTAAATAGATATATTTCAGATTAAGATAGATATGACAAATACTAGAAAAAAAAACAGAATAAAATAATCATTTTAAAGGTCCCATACAATAAACATATTTTTTTACTCATTTTTATAAATAACGGTACGTACGCAAGACCCTGCTGAAACTTTTAAATTGTACATATTTTTTTTTTGCTGTGATAAAATAATATATAGGTAGTATTGGGTTATGCCGCTCTACTTGGAAAGTAAACTTAATCGTGAAATGAGTATCTTCACATTAGGAGACGCTAAGAGTCCTAAAGTAAAAATTACCTACCCTACTATATGAACGTGATGCCTAAAGCTACAAGGATAATTATAATCATAGAGAGCATACATAATACGTATAGCACACTTTGCTTTCATACATTTAATAAATTTTGTACATGAAACACGACAGCAGCCAGTATTTCACAATATACGGGAGACTTTATAAATCAAAAACATGTCATTCAGCGTGAAATACTGAAATACGTGGGTATTAGAGTAACAATAAATAAATATTAGTTTGATATATTTTTCATTCTCGTAATCTAGATAGGATTGTTTAGCACATGAAACTGTTGCTTAGCGATGGTTACGAGTTTGATATTTTTCATTAATTTTCACTAGCTTCGGTGGGTCTACGTCGATCACAACATATTTACATAACATATACATACTGACATACGTATGTACGTATCTAAGTACATATGTCTTTACGTATGTTGTGACTGATAATTTGCGATTTTTGTCGGTCTTTGAAATTTTGTAGTAATTAGTTTATTACTTATTCGTCAAGAACTAATGACAATGCAATGGTGACAAAGAAATAGTCCGGGTGTCCTTACTGCGATCTTCAGAATTAGCAATTTATCAGAGACTATTATTATATTCTCTGAAATGGAGTAGAACTTATGGAGGAGAGCGACAGAATTGGGTGTACTTGATGTGGATTTGCAGTGCGTGAAGGTCATGGA
>DWMZ01006653.1:0-10212 GCA_018249855.1 Eueides tales michaeli | reverse complement strand
CCTATTTACGCACTGCGAGATTATGTTGTAAACATGTTGTTGTTTGGAAAGTAAATGAGGCTTCATTTCATTACATTTTTTCTCCAAAACTGTGGTGCCGTAGTTCATTCCTCTCACAATATCACTTAACAGTGCTCGTCTTCTATGGGGTGACGGCAAATCAAAATCAGGCAGATTTTTGCCAGATATCGATATCATTTTATCTTCGATAATAATTAAAGCCACGTTTGTTATTATTAAATTTGGACGGGCTGTCATTCGCTACAGACGTTAACTCGTGGAGATGGTAGTTTGTTTCAGCTATATATTCTTGGTTAGAGTGTGTATGACTGGATTCTGAAGGGAATAGGTAGACCGAACTTAGTTGGACAATAGCCTCCAATCGAAAAAACAATAACCTGTATAGAGCATAGGGAGTCATTAATTGCTTTTTCATCGGTTGGCAGTCCTATAACATAGCCTTTTGCATTACGCGAGGAGTAAGTAAATTTTTTTCAATAAAAATGGCTTGTACTTTTACTACAACCTTGAAGGAACTGAGATGGCACAAATACGAAAACTATAGCGAATAGCTGCCGTAAACTACTGGTACTATCACTAATGCAAGATTCCTCAAGACTGGTCCCAGTGAATATCGTTTTTAAGTAGCCCAAGTGCCCTGCAAGTTGCTTGAAACGAAGGATGCTCTACAGTAACAATAGATTTAGAAAGAAAAGGAAGTTGACGATATCGATCGTAAATACTGTATTCTAGAAAAATAATTTTAATATACGTAGAAGAGACATTCTACGGCCTATATTATGTTGTGTTATGTTTGCACTTCATCTATTCAACGGTTTAAGTACGCGGTATCGATCGTAAATACTGTATTCTAGAAAAATAATTTTAATATATAGAAAGTTCCTATGTAAGTCAGGTTCCCGGAGAGCCTGAGTCAGATACCGTGTCTCTATACCAATTTTTAACAAAATCCGGTCATAATTTTCAGTATAATTGATAAATATCGAGATTCCTGTTTTATCCTAAAGGAACATTTAATCGGGATAAAAAGTATCCTATCACCTAAGTCAGCTCATACCCTGTCTATGTACCAAATTTTATCAAAATCCGTTCAGTAGTTGCAGCGTGATTGACCGACAAACATCCAAACAAACAAACTTTCACATTTATAATATTAGTAAGATTTTACTGAAATGTACCTTCTTAGATAAAGATAAAACAAAATCAGCCTTGCTTTGATAAAAAGTTAATATCCTTTTAAGTAGAAATTATTCACAAAATTATCAGATCGCTGAAACGTTATGTACATATATCTTTTAAAACTCACATATTATAATGAGGGTTGTGATCAATAAAATTGTTCTTTTTCCTTTGTATTAAGATAAATAAGTTTGTTAAATATTTTGGATGTACTCAAATTTGGTAGTCTTTTCTTTTATTAATAAAATTGTTAGAGTAATACAGGCTTGTACCCCTGCGATATAGTACAATATTCACTACCTCTGTCATCATTCATGACTGGTTTTTTATTGCTATCGTTGCTATAAATGCTATATAATTTACCTTATATAACAAAACACTCATCATTGCTATACTGTTATTTATATAAATAAAATAATAATCGCATACATACCTTTGCAATTTCGTTGTCTATGAACCAATTAATATCCGAGGGCGGCAGGAAATAGTCCGAGGAGCAGTTTAGTACTATTTGCTCGCCGGGCCTCACTAATTTAGGAGCATCAATTATTACAGGGTCGTAAGTGCACTTCAGTAGGAAATTGGCTGCGCAGGTAAAATATAAAGTGGGGAACAGTAGTGTTTTAATAAAATTCCACATACATACTTACACTTGGTTTTCAGGTTCCCTTTGCCTACCCAGTTATGTACGGGATACAGCGTAGTTAAAAAAAACAGTACGAAAATTATTACGGATGTTGTTTCAAATTCACTAACGAGTGTCGAATTCATAACGAGTTAGATAGCCTTTGGGCATCCGCAAATTATTACGAAAAACCAATGTTCTTTCATCTTTTTCTTGTCCTTAAATTAAAAAAAAAATGTAAAAAAGAATTTCAAACTTGTAAATTGTAATATTAATGCAATGAAAAAATATTTGTTAGAATAATTTGCATCTTTTTTGCTTAATTTAGCACTTTTTCTAATATTTCTTTGTTTTTCTTAGAAACCTAGTGTTAACACTGTAATGTTAAAATGTGATTAAATAAAATAATAATTAAGTTAAGTTAACATTTATAATAATAATTAAATAACGAAGATTCAAACGTGGGCATAAATAATATATGCAAGAGGTTATTTTTAGAAACCAAAATGTTCAACTTCAATAAAAATAGCAAAAAGATACGACCCCATATTTATTTTTCCCTCGACATGCTTCATCGTCAGTACGTGACGCTGACATGTAACTCAGTTTACGATTTTGCAAGGAAAAACGACATTCACGAGAGTTTATCACCTGAAACACTACTGCTCTATAAGTAAATAATATTTATATAACCATGATATATTTGAAATATTTTATTACACTTACCTAATTTAAAGCCTGTCGTGGCGCAGAGGCAGAAGCGCAATAATTTACCGCGACAGGTTGTGGGTTCAATGCCCCATTGAAAAAAATAGATATTTAATATTTTCATTTCTTCGCTCTGGTACCGGGGCGGAAAGTGGTATTGAGTTCAGTCACTCTACACATAATGCTACAAATTCGGCGAAAGTTGGAGAACTGAAGTGTCTTAATTAGAAACTGAGTGTCTTAAGACTAGGCACCCCTAACTGGGTTCCCAAGTACCCTCTGCCTGTCCTGCCATGTGCTTCATGCATTGTGAAGCTGATATAACTTATTTAATTACTATTTATTACTTTTCAAAGCTATTTACAATATACATTCTGTTTTTATTTAAAAGACTAAGTATTTAATTACAATATTATTGAAATCTAAAGATTAATCTATAGATTTCAATAACATTCCTTTTATGTCCTAATTCAACAAACACACTTACCAAATTAACCAGAAAAATTACACTGCAAATAGTTTTCTGCTACCATCTCTTATTTACAGACAACAAGAGCTTACGAAAAATAAAAGTACCTAAAGTTCCAATAAAGTTCTGTTGTTCAAATTAGCTGAAGTACGGGAAAAGTCTCGTAACCTAAACTTTTAGAAACTTGCCGATTAAGATAATCTTACACGACAAGGGGGCACAACTGAGGAGGTGCGACTCTCTAGGAACCACACTCTAGGAAATTAAAAGTATACTTATAAAAAATCTGTAACTGATCACTGAGTGTACATGGAATGTATATTATAATAATCTCATATAAGCGTTTTTTGCATATGAACACGCTAATCTCAGTAACCGCTAACTAGATTTAAATGCAGTTTTCACTATTATATTCTGGCAATCTTCACTCAACATTTAGTATTTGTTTTATATTAATCGGTTAGTAATTGAAAAAAAAATAATTAAAATTATTCAATTCCACAAAATTGCTACAATTTTTTTTATGCATTTAGCTGCAATTCCAGTTTTCGACGGATAAATATTGTTTTAAAAGTGATCATGTTATTAAAACACGAAACGAAAACGTACAGAAAAAAAGATAATCTTATAAGGGGACTCTAGTAACATAAGCACTTTGGCGTGTAATAGTGGGAAAGTGAAAGTAATTAAGGTTTTAAGTACAAACCGTTCTAGTTGAAGTCGAAAGCTTCGGATTGCTAATTGACGCATTGTGTAAAGCTAAATAAAGTTGTTGTTGAATTTGGTAATTGGTTTTCGCTGAATAACTAGCTTGCAGTTAATTTTAACTTTACGAATTTATTTTAAAAAGGGTCTGTTTATTTGACATGTTTGTTTAAACTGTTTATTTAAATTAACATTTAAAATATACGGAATATTACACATAACATGTAGTTTTAATATTTTGTATGTAAAAAGATACCCCACACTTAGGAAGGAGGAAAATACACACACTCACATACACACAGACACACACAAAAATAAAAACATTTTCTGTTTTACCTTTCCGCTGGGGAGGTAGTAAAATTAAGCCATTACTTTGACCACTTTTCTCCGATTAGAAGCGTTGTGTGTGGAGGGCGGAGCTGTAAAGGAATATGTATATGCGACAGTTGCTTAGAATGTAAAGATACATTTACTTTCAAAATCTATAAGATAAAAGCGTTATGAATTCGATTCTAAGAGAAAATTTTACCATTACAAGAACACTTACAAGCGAATGGGAACAAGAATTTTAAAAAAAGGTACAGTTTTTATAATTTTTTCTTCAATTTATATTAAGCATGTCTTATCGCAGGAGCAGTACATGTGTGCGACTATAAATGCGACGAACCCACGTTCGATCAATAGAAGGAATTAAATATTTAATATTTGGTTTTCTTCACTCTAGTAACAAGGTTCAGTTCGGCGTTCAAAATCAACATTAAAATATTCTTCATTCAATTAGGTCATTACAAGCATTTTTGAATTGTCAAGTTACATTGACATGTCTGTAATGTCAATTCAATAGGAAGCTACCACCAGCTTGGAAGACGGGTCTGCTGAGAAGAGCCGGCAAGAAACTCCACAGTCGCTCATTTCAAAATATAATTTACATTAAATGTTTATATTTTGCTTCCCGAGTGCATGATTGAGTAATAAGCTTTACCTTATAATATATTTTCTGCTTTTTCTCAAAATTGTTCAAGTGGCAAATCTAAAATCACTTCTGGGATTTTAATATACACACGTGTACCATGTCCCGTAAAAGATTAAGTAATTTTTTTTATGGAAAAGACAAGGTAAACGAGCATACGGGTCACCTGATGGTAAGTGATGACCGCCGTCAAAGCAAAGCAAAGCAATAAATGTTGGAGTCCTATAAAATGTCATTGATATGCAGAAGAAATGTTATTAATTTTTATATTAATTTCTTTCTCATATTATTGTCGAGCCTGTCAATGTTCTTTTAATAATAGTAAAGATTTATGTAAAACTATTATTGTATATGTATGTGCTGCAGCAGAATATCCGTTTTATATAAAAATATCTCAGAGATTTGCGAGCCCCCAAGCAAATAATGGCACGAATTGATTTTTTTTAATTAAGAATGAACATTGAGTTCCAAGTTCCAAGAAAACTGGAACTTTACAGAATGGAGCTAAAAATGAAAATATACAGGATATATATGTATTTGTGTAGTTTTGTCGCATTTACTTATGCCTTTACGCCACGACTTCCCCTATTTCCTTTACGTAGATACATATTTTTATATGAATTAGATATACTCGAATAAATAATAACCAATGTGATTTAACAACTACAGTCATATGTTTCGTTTGTCTTGCTATATGGAATTTGGGGTCTTCTGTAGACACTTCACAAGTGTACGCAGCCCTCGTAGCGATCGATGGAGGCATCACGCGCACCATACAAGAGTCCGCTTGGCAATTACCGCCTTGAACCATTATCCTTGTTACATTGAATAGCCGGTTTGGAACCTGTTAAGAGATTAATTATTTAGTATAAGGTATGTCAAAAAATAATAATTCCTTATGAATTACATGGTATTCAAAATTTTAAAATAAACATTACGAAATAAGAGCATTTTGTATGATTTAAGAAAAACCACTGAAAATGTTTAATTTGTGGGTACATAAAAAAACTATTACTTTATATTTACAGTTAATTTGATAAAACGAGTGTACGTGTCCTCAAATTTAGATTCGTCAATTTATAAAAGTTGTACGTCAGGGTACCTGCAGCCACGACATTGACGACAATTCGTGTTTAAATCAAATATTTTTTCGATACATAGTAAAGTGTTTTACGTGTGTTTTTACATATTCTTTAGGAAACTTAATACGTTTCTTCGTGAATTTATATAATGTTGTGTCAATTATCGAGTCAAATATATTTTGAAGTATAATTAAATTTTGGACTTTTGCTATTAGGTTACAAAAACAAAAAATAAATATTTAATATCTATAAAATTCTTCTTACAGAATATTATAATTTCAATATTATATACGATATGCTCAATATGACCCCGGCATATGTGAATCAATAAGTGAAAATAAAAAATAAGTAATTATGGATTATTAATTAGAGGTCACAAATTGAAAATATTGTATGACCATTCTCCCTACCCGGTAAGAATACTGTAGGGTAGTCGTAAATACATAAAATATATTTTTAATTATATAATCTGTCTAGTATACATTTTTTAATAGTACGTAAGAAGGAAAAAGGCTAACAAAAGTTAGTTACTGAATAGGCATCGAGAAGTCATGGAAACGATGGTCCACATAATGGACGATAGACATGTCACGGACAAAGAAGTGGCAAGACAAAACTACTACTAGTAGAAAGAAGTATGCTTAATAAATAAGAAGTATGCTTAATATAATAATAAAGTTAAATTTTAACTGAATATTATATTATGTATCTTACAAGTTATATTGTAATAATAGGCATATTAATTATAACTATTCCCTAGCACCTAAAAGTGGAGTTCCTATCTCTATAAATCAGTATTAAATATACTGTGGCTATAGGAAAGTGTGGATGCCACTAAGGGGGGTATTCCCCCCTTAGTGGTCTTCACATTTCCCTCGTACACTTACTAGTTAAGATATAGTGTAAAGATACAAACCCACCATGTATGTCCAAATATTGATATACTTACGAACGAGTCATAATTTCATCATATTTCGGATATTCGTCGGATACTACTGTTAGAATAGATTATAACATAATATAAGAACAAACTCAATTTATTATTGGCTTATATTGTACTTAAATACCTATCAACGTCTGCCTCGCCAAATAGTAATCAAAGTAACTCTCTGTGAGGGTCAGTATCTGAATATCTCGTGCATGTCCCTGTACCACTTGACGGAGTGCAGTCTATGCTCGTCCATGCGGAAGTGAAAGCTGAGCTCAGCGGCGCGCCGCGGGTCCGCGTACAGCGGGACCTACAGCTGAGTTATCTCATGAACTGATGTTAATGCTGAAACAAATTATTAAGATAATATATTATTTGTTTGACGCGTATTGTTTTTACGTAGCGTAGCAAGGCCATTATATGAATGAAATGGACTATCAGCCCGACACGCTATAGGCTATTCAGAACATTTTTTTTTTCATTTCATACTACTAGTTTATGAGTGTTTATATATTATGTAAGTCAAAGTTCAAAGATATATGTATGTTTCTTCAGATTTATATATTAGCTAGCTCATACTAAAGGAGGGTTTGATTTAGGATTTAATTCTATGAATAATAAAATATGAGGTTATTCGTGGCGCGTAAAGATTTTGTACCCAACTGGTACACTAGGAACGCCATAACTAAAGAACTGAACTAAACTAATGTATGAAAGTGGAATATTGTGTTACTAAATAATTTGTTTGGATTTCCTCTCTTTGCTCACGCTTATAAGATATTACGTCATTATTCTTTAATGATCTTATATTGTGTTTGTGTTGTTTTTTTATGAAAATAATAATTTATAGATTTTTCTTTAGTCCAACGTAATATGTATTGCGTGATATGTGGCGAAATTCAACGCTGCGCTTTGCCTTGTTATCAAAACGAAGAAATGAAAAATTCAAAATTTATTTCCTCGAGTGTGGGTCGAAACTTGTCGTGTTTACAGGGGCACATACTTGTGCCCCTGCGACGCGACTGTGCAGCAAATCTCTGATTCATTTACCTTAAAAAATAAGCAAGTATACATATTTCAAAGTTAAATACATTTATTTTTAATTTAAACACCAACAAGCCTTACATAAGACGTAGAAGTAATATAATAACTACGCTTGTCCATAATAATATCAATAAGATCTGTTAGGAAGGACATAACTTATATAGAAAGCACAAAGCACGGCGTTGGGTCCGCCACGTAAAACACAATCCCTCAAATTTGGCGGAAACTGGGATATACTCGTAGAAGTGGGGACAGATTATTTTAACGTTAGGTTCCCAAGTTCCCTTTGTCTACGTTACTGTACGGTATACAGCTAAAGAAGCTAATTAATTTCAAAGAAATGTATAATATCAGAATTTGTTTGTTATGTAAATCACATCTACAACATTAATTTCACACATTTAATAACACCTAAATAAAAAACTTTGAAACTCGTTTTTCACAAACTGAATTCATAATTTTAATTTAAAGTTTATGCAGTCCCAAACTGACAGGATAAATTAAGGTGCAAAGTTGGGATCGTGTCAAAAACTTTAACGTTCATTGTATATATGTAGGTAAAAGTAACGGGTCATAGTTAAACAAAGAAAAAGCTCAATTATCAAACTTGTTAAAACTTCAATCATTATAATGATATAAATTTTTACAATTCACAGATATATTGTTAACTTCCTTGCTGTATTTTACATGTACCAAGGTAGGCGGAGGGAACTTGGGAACCTAGCGTTTGTTTATTATTTTATTTTATTTGAGAAACAAACAGAACATACTTCACAAACATCGAAATATTCCTACCAAGTTTCCATTCAAAAAATTAAAGAAAATCATAAAGAGCAAATAGATACAAGTAAGATAAAATAGACACAATTACCAATAATTTAAAAATGTATGTTAAAACACCTAAGAATATTGATAATTATTTGTTACTTATAAAATAATTGCGTTATTCAAACATTTTACTAACTTTTTTTAAAAACAATATCGTTGTTGGCTGCAAATATATCAATTTGGCTAAATTGTTTATTATAACTAACGCAAGCTCGATTAACAAAGATATTTTGTGCATGCTTGATTCTATTAATAGGTAAATTAAATATGAAATGAGTTAGTTAAGAGTAACTTTTTACGGGATCTGAAAAAACAAATACTTGGTTAAAATAATTGATTCTCTATCAGCGAGTGATAAAATTTTAAAACAATCACAAGATACATGCAGGATTTGTTTTTTGAAGCGTACAAATTTGATGAATTTGTTTTAAACAATCTCTAACTGGTTAACATAAGTCTTGTAATGTGGATTCCAGGCAGTAGACTCAAGAATAGGTCTAACACAAAAGAGTTGTACAAAACTAACACAGAGCTAGGTTTTTTAAAATCTATGAAAATTCTAAAAATAAAGGCAAGCTTTCGATATGCTCTAGCTATCGTTCTGTTAATATGTAAATTAAAGGTAAATTTTATTATCTTGATATATTCCCAGGTCTTTCATCTCAGACACTCGTTTTATCTCAGCACCATCGAGACAATAGAAATAAGCAACATGATGACGTTTTCCAGTGAATATGATAACACTACATTTATAATATTATAAAACAAGGATTTTTTGTTACATTTAAAGCTTAGCTTTAAATGTAACAAAAATCCCTTGTATTATTCCTTTAAATGTAATAAAAGTAAAAGTAAGTCTATCGAGGTTATCGACTCACATAGGAATTGACTATTTCAAATAGTGGAACCTTAAGTGCTTCTGTATATTATATACTTATTTGAATTTAATTAAAATCATTTAATTTTAATATTATTAAGATTATGTTTTTGATGCCTGTCGTGGCGCAGGGGAACAAGCGTATGGTTCGATCCCTAGTCGATGAAATGAAATATTTAATATTTACGTTTCTCCACTCTAGTAACGAAACTAAGCGCGGCGTTGAGTTCCACTACTTAAAAGGCATTGCACCCTACCACGCGAAAAACAGCGTGAGGCTAAAACACTAATAATACCAGCAATACTTAATAGTTTTAATTTTTATTTTCATGTATTTATTTTATTTGTAAATAGACTCTGATAGGCTGAAAAAAACTAAAATCATTTCTTTTAATTTAATTATGACAATAAAGTCATAGTTGCTTTTATAATAACTAAAAAAATTGAAATATAGACACCGTTTAAATAAATTGGACAAACTACTACTGCACCATAAGCACTCCTTAAGCACACGTACATAAGGTACGTAATGCACATAACAAAAACTAGTCTGGTGGTTATTAGAAAAGAAAAATAAGAAACCATTGTCTCTAAAGAAACATCTCTGAGTTCACATCACAGAGGTAACCTTAACTACGAGTATGTGGGGCAGTTCTCGTACTTTCATATCCGCTGTAACTAGAACGATGGATGAGTGTTTATTGTTCGCGTGTGTTTACGTGTGATTCATTTAGTCATCAGTATGATAGCTGTGTCAGTCAAATTTAGATTAAAAA
>DWMZ01006652.1:0-10212 GCA_018249855.1 Eueides tales michaeli | reverse complement strand
CATTGCTTTTGTCAAAATTAGTTTTTTGATAGGACGATGTTGAAAACAATATAGAAATATTGAATATCAACAAAAATGTAAGTTTGTACATGATTGTTTAACTCGTGACTGTTCCTCGAAGAATTTTGATTTGCATTTTGTGCTTAGAATATTTGTAAATATTGTTCTAGTGATGTTTGGCGTCGATGATTTTTTGTATGGTGTGAAATATTTTTGTAGCTACACGTTGTATCTTGCACATGGTAGGATAAGCAGAGGAAACTTGGGAATCTAGTAATAAAATACTTTCTATTCCTCTCTAATTCTCTAATGTAATTTAAGGTATTGCATATTGAGTGGCGGAACTCATCGCCGATCGATCTATACTTATAACTTGAACATATCTTCACGCTGTATCCTGCATATGGCAGGGTAGGCAGGGGGAACACTTAATTTTAAGATTATATATATATATATATATATATATATATATATATATATATATATATATATATATATATATATATATATATTATATATATATATTATTTTTATAATTATTAATTTTAAAGAATATTGCTTTACGAAAGTCCTATAAAGTACTATTTTATTTAAACTTTACTTTTCAATATAGATTTAGATATTATTTTTTTTACTTTCACGCTGAATCCCGCCAATGGCAGGGTAGGCAGAGGGAACTTGAGAAATTAGTTTCAAGACACTCTGTTCCGTTTCTTAGTTTCCGCCGAATTTGAAGCATAGTTTGGCGGAGCTCAACGTCGCGCATTGCCTTGTTATGAGTGTGAAGAAATGAAGGTATTAAATATTGCATTTGAATATAATAAATATTTTACTTTTTTAAGTATGAATTGAATCCACAACCTGTCGCGTTTACAGTCATTGTTTTTAAAATAATATTGTTATTAGAAAATGAAAGTAATACATTAGTAAATATTTAATTATTTAGCTAAAACGGGCGAAGCCGCGGGAGGGTATAAATACAATTTCCAAAAACGATCGTCTTACCTAAAATATGACTACGTTTTAAAAATTATAATTTTTATCAAAACAAAAGAATCGCAACAATAAAACTATCGATAGTTATATCACATCACTATAGTTTACAGTTTACACATCGATTAAGCGTTCATTTTTTAAGGTATCATTTTATTGTAGTTTTACACAAAATATTTTCAATTTATTATTATTTATTGATAAGAGATTTCCGCTCTTTCGACGCAAATTAAATTCACCATTTTCCACTAAATTTCCGAGACACTGCCTGTGGAATAGCGGATTTCAACGCCGCGCTTTGTCTTGTACTTCAAAATAGTTCATCTCCACAGGAGGGATTTGTCCAGCAGTGGGCGTTAAAATGACTATGATGATGATGTTGATGATGATGAGAGAGAATTGAACCTACAACCGTCGCGTTTAATGTAAGACACCGTGCTACTGCGCCTAACGTAATCTTCTCTCTATAATAAATCTGTAACTGATCACTGTCTGTACATGGAAGATATATTAAATAACATCTTATAGGGGACGTTTATTTATGTAGTACGACACAAAATAGTGATTTTTTTCATTTTTTGTCTGTTTTTCTGTGTGTTTGTATGCACTAATCTCAGAAACGGCTAAACATATTTGAAATGCAGTTTTACTATTATAATTTAGTAACATTGTTAAACACTTAGTGTTTGTTTTTTGTTAAACAAAATTACGTTAATTTAAAATATTATAATTCGTTCGTTCGATAAAATTAGTACAATTCCTTTGTTCATTTAGTTGAAATTTTCGTTTTAATTGTATATATATTGTCTTAAAAGTGATAAATTTATTAGAACAAAAATACTCAAATTTAGATTAGTAAATAAAATTGACAACTTGAGAAATTAGGGGCAACTTGAGAAATTAGGGGCGAAGCCGCGGTCGGGTCTGTTAACATCCGGAAAAAGTTATTGAGAAATGAAACTCCTTTTGTGTACGAAATATATATTTAATAATATATTATTATGTCAAACTTTACTGACTTCGACGGTTGGTTCAGGATCGACTTTTCTGTAACAAATAATTTTATTAAGAAACAGAAAAAAGAGTGAAAGACAGGGAAAGTATATTTATTATTATATATTGTATGGAATGGAACGGAGTGCCTGAACACTAGGTTCCCACGTCCCCTCTGCCTATTCTGCCATGTGCGGGATACAGCGTGAAGCTGAGTGATTATATATTATAATTAACATAATTATGTTCAAAGTATTTTTTTAGTGTGATTTGTACGTGTTATATTATTTTTAAAAATATATTTTTTCTAGTAACATAGAAGTTTCTAGTAACACAGAGTTGAGAATTCAATAATTGAATCTTCTCATCTTATCTCTGTCGTGGCGTAGCGGCACAAACGTATGACTGTAACCAACAGGTTGTGGGTTCGATCCCCACTTGAGGAAATGAATTATATAATACTTTCAATATAAATATTTTATGTTTCACTTCTTCGCTCTGATAACAAGACAAAAGCGCGGCGTTGAGTTCCGGCACTCAACACGCTTTGCTAAAAATTTCGGCGGAAATGGAACGGAGTGTCTTAACACTAGGTTCCCTCTGCCTACCCTGTCATGCGCGGGATACAGCGTGAAGCTAAAAAAATATATATCTCTTTATATATATATAGTGTCATACAGTCTTTGATTAGCATTTTTATGTTCTGATTTAAATGTTGTTTTCACAATTATATTATAGCCTTTTTTTAACATTTAGTGTTTTATTTATTTAAATTAGTAGCTAAATAAAAACGGAGAAACGGAACAGAGTGTCTTGAAACTAATATCTTTCCCGCATGGCTAGGGAGGCAGAGGAAACCTATTGCTGCACTCCAATATTTGAAATATGGTGTGATGTGCGTATCTCAACGCAACGCTCGCATATTTTATTTATAATATATAATTTGTAAAATAATTTAATATTTTTCTTTCCTCGCTCCGGAAACGAGGTACGCCGTTACGCCATCAGTCACTCCACACGCAATTTCTCCAGAATACTATATAGATTTCGCTTCACTCTGTATCTTGCATTCAGAAGTACAGGCAGAGAGATATAGTTTTAAGACACTCCGTACTCCATTTTCTCAGTCAATTCGCCACGCTTTGCCAGACACATAAAATGTATATAATATAGATTCACACTATCCCGCACGTAGCAGGGTTGAAAGATGGAACTTGGGAACCAAGTGGTAAAAATCTCCGTTTCTTACTTTCCGCCGAATTTGAGGCATTGCGTTTTGAGTGGTAAAACTCTCTGTCTGTACATGAAAGACCGGCCGGGCATTGCTTAGTTCCCAATGCAAAGTAATGAAAATATTAAATATTTCATTTCCCCGAGTGGGGATCGAACCCACAACCTGTCACGCTTACAGTCACACGCTTGTGCTACTGCGACAGGCCTCTAGTTGATATAATAACTGTTATATTATATATTTAAAAGATATTTATTAAATAATTACCTTTTAAAACACGGCATGTCCCAGAATTTCTGATCGATACCGAGCTGTTCGCCATCTTGTATTGTTTGTGGCATATTTTTTCCCATAGACTCGGGGAGGCAGAGGCAAAGACAACCACCGAACACGCCTATGGCTCCAAGAATTAAAAGAGGAATTATGGGAGAGATTGTTGCCTGAAAAAAAAATTATACATTAAAAAAATATATAAAACATAATATCTTTCGTCTTCACGCTGTTTCCCGCACATGGCAGGGTACACAGAAGGAACTTGAGGGTTCAAATATCGATAAAAAAAAGTTGAAATGTTTTTTTACCATATTAAAATTTGATTTATTAATTAAAAAACATTTTATTAACGTATAAAAAAGAGAAAAGATATTTTTTTCTCTTTTGTATACGTTGCGTATTATTCCATATTCACTCTGTAATCCGCACATGGCAGGGTAAGCAGAAGAAACTTGGGAACTTAGTGTTAAGACACTACGTTCCGTTCCCCACTTTCCGCCGAATTTGAAACATTGCGTTCAGTTGAATTCAATTTCAAAATTAGCGCCTTGTTACCGGATTAGAAAATATTATATATTTCATCTCTTTTTGTGTTGGATCGAATCCACAATCTATGGTTTACAGTAACACGCTTGTGCCGCTGCGTCACTTCAGGACAGTATAAAAAATAATATGAGGCGTATACTGGAGCGGAGGCGGAAGGCGTGAAGTGTGCTGTAAACAAGACTAGTTGTGAATTCCATCCCTACTCGAGGAAATGATGTATTTAATACCACAGAAACCACAACCTGTCGAAATATAGTCGGACGTTAGTGCACTCTGGGTAACAACTGGCCTCAATCTTCACTGATTGCTCATTATCGCACTTCGGTTCCCAAGTTCTCTCTGCCTACTACTATGTGAGGGATACTGCGTGAAAGTGACAAAAACTTACTTATTTTGTGATGCTTCGGAAGTGGAGAGTCTTAACACTAAGCTAAGAATATTTTTTGAAAAAAAAAAACAAATACTTACCAAATAAACTATGTACGGTACCAAAATAGTGGCGACGTAACCAATAATATGTATAAGCGCCAAGCCTTGAGCTCTGACCACGGTTGGTAGCAGCTCAGCAGCGTATTGCATACCGATATTGTAAGATATATTTACTGCAAACCGACCGACGATAGCTAGGGAAGCGGATGGAAGACCTGCAAGAGATGGAAGGGTAAAATAGACTGGTGAAATTTATTGGTCTACTTAAAGTTTGAATGGAAAGCCTGGAAGAGTTGGAAGGCAAAATTAGCTGGTGAAATCGACTGATGAAAGTTTCTTGGTCTATTTAAAGTTTTAAATGTATGTTTACTTTTAAGGTATGTATATAGATTGTTACGTTTGAAATTCTGTAGTATATTTTTTTGTTTAAGTACCAGTATTAAATATAAATATGAACTTGCGCTGTTTAATGTAATATTTCAAGTATAAGTATACATTTTATCACGAATTCTCTATATTTTAAGATACTTGCGTCGCTACTTTTCGCCGAATTTGGGGTGCAGCGTTGAGTACCGCCACTCAACACGGACCCGTGTTGAGTGGCGGTACTCAACGCCGCACTTCCATTGCTCGTCTAATCACCATTGCGTAAAGCTCTACGTATTTTGATCAAGGTAAGGCATTACGTAATGAGCGGAGGAGCTTAACACCGCGGTGTTTTAGAAGAAAGTGGGGAACAGAACCAAGTGTCTTAGCAGTATGTCCTCAAGTTCCTTTTGCCAACCCTGCCCTTATACTTTCATATACCTCCTTTTTTCTCTCCTATTTCATTTTTTTTGTATTGATTTGTAATATTTTTATTCTATAATTCATATTTTTTTTACCATGAGATACAGCAGTTGCCAGTAAACTGAATATCCCACTGGCCACCATTGAACCAAACGCGAGCCACCGTCGACCAACTCTGTTAAAGAAAAAAATACTTATAGTAGCTATACACAACTAAAGACTACAGGTACTCTTAAAAAAGTTTATTTTGTTCACTATTTTATTAATTTCTTACTAGGAAAATGTAAAATTTAAAATATAAATCTCTGAAGCTACGGTGAACATACACATACACACACACACACACAGCTCAAATTTGTAATACCCTTCTTTTTGCATTAAAGGTTATAAAGAGACCTTCCACCAAACGAAAAAAAGGACTCTGCAACCAATACTTACATATCAAGAGTCAAGACCAACAGTACATCAGCAGGGAACTCAGTAGCAGTAGCAACAGTGAACGTCAAGAATATATCCAGGCCCAGGGACCCCACGTTCCTGACGTGACCATCGAAGACCATGGCAATGGAAGTCCAGATGAAGAGTAAGAGGATGCTGTTGCGGCGTAGTCGGGGTGTCTTAAAGAGGTCTAGGACTGAATAGTTCTTGGTTTCTTCTTCTGCTTTGGCTATTTCTGTTGCTGTGTCCTGAGGAGTGGAATTTATTGTAGCAATAGGTACGAATAATGGGTATGTATGTATCATCGAATATAACAGATTTTGAAGCAGGTGGTAGCGCAGGAGAGTAAGCGTGTGATTTTATCTGGAGGACATAAAAAAATTAAATTTTCAGTTCTTCGCTCTGGTAGCAAGTCTCCCAACGATGCCTCAAAATTGGCGGAAAATCATAAACAAACGTGTGCTAATGGGATTGGAGTGTCTTAACACTAGGTTTTTGCGTTCCCTCTGCCTATCCTTCTATGTGCGGGATACAGTGTGAAGCTGAAAAAAAATATAAAATTATGCAATTTTTTAAAAGAAAACGTACAGCAAACGGACTAGAGTTTCTAATAAACCATTCAAATAGATTCAAATGGTGTTACGTTAAAAGTTGTAATAGTTTACTATATAAATATTCTAAATATAAATTGTTAATGTATTTCAAAATGAAAAAGATTTTTCCTTACAATTTAATTAATTAATGTAAAAAAAAATTTTACAATTATCAACATGGTGCAGTGTGTGACTAAAAGATCGTTGAGGATTAGATCCTCACTCGAATGTATGAATTAGTTCATCTCCGAGGCCTGTCGTGGCGCAGCGCCACAATAGTGTGACTGTAACCGACAGGTTGAGGGTTCGATCCCCATTCGAGAGAATGAAACATTTAATATTTTCAATTTAAATATGTAATGTTTCATTTCTTCGCTCTGGTAGTAAGGCAAAAGCGCGGCGTTGAGTTCCGCCACTCAACACACAATACTTCAAAACTTGGCGGAAAGTGATGAACGTATGTGGAACGGAGTGTCTTAAAACTAGGTTCCCAAGTTCCCTCTGCCTACCCTGCCATGTGCGGGATACAGCGTGAAGCTGAGTGAGTGAGTGAGTTCATATACGACGTACAAAATCTGGGGTTGAGTACGATCACTCAAAACACAGCTCGAAAATTGAGTGGTGCATGGCGAAGTTTTTATACAGGATTTTTACTTTAAGGACAATACAGTGAACTATATATATTATCCCGCCCATATCTGGGGTAATGTGGATTGTGTGGAATGTTAAAAATTACTAATTTTGTAGCACAGATAATTTTTGCATGCATGTAAAACCAAATATCAAGAGAAACAGATCAAATTACCTTAAATTCTTTTAAAATTTCTTCTGGGATCTTTTTTCTGTTCATTCTCTCGCATTTTTTCAATATTTTGAGCGCTTCGTCTATACGCCCCTTTGAGATCAGCCATCTAAAAAACATAATACTTATAAAATATTTTTAGAAATTGCGACAAGTTTGAGTCCCACTGGAAGAAATCCAATATTTTAATTTAGTCTCCTTGGTAATGAATTAAATTGAGGCGATAAGCTTCTTCACTAAACGCAATAATAAAATGCCTCATGAATTCGGCAGAAGGTGGGTAGTGGAATAGTTTTAAGTAGAAAGTTTTTTTTTTGGTTCATTAAATACGAGGCACACATACAGAAGACAGATCCTAAAATCCTTTTTGCCTCAGAGATTAATAAAATAAGAATCCACAATGACACAAGCCACCCACCCAATGAAAGTTAAGTCCAAATTAATTGATTGGTTGTCCTGCAGCCCCTGTAGTGTTATACTGGTCCGTAGAGGGTGGTAATCACTTACCACCAGGTGACCATTACACTTGTTTTCCTTAATTATTTTTTCAGCTTCACGCTGTATTTCGCATATGATAGGCAGAGGGAAATTGGGAACCCTGTGTTAAGACAATCTACTCTTATTGAGACACTTCTATTCTTCACTTTCCGCGAAGAAATGAATATATTAAATATTTCCTCGACTAGGGATCGAAGTCACACGCTACGTTTACTGTCAGATGTTTGTGCCCCTGCGCCTTGACAGGCTTTCACTTTTCTATCAAAAAAACATTTACCAATATAATAAATAACAATTACCTAGCACTTTCTGGTACTAAACAAGGTGTAAACACAGACAGCACCAAAGGTACACTGGTAACCAAAGTATAGATCTTCCAATCTTCAACTCCTAACGCGATCCAGGGTAAGAGGCACGCGGCAAATGTGAAATATACTGCAATGGACATATTTGCCACGAAAGTCCTCCATTTTGGACCTACGTATTCCACCACTGAAACAAAAAATTGGGGTTTGAAGAAAAAAATATCAATTTTAATTCACAACAAGAGTGGATATATGAATTTTGAAATAAAATATTAATTACATTAATAACTGTTACAGATAATATAGACTTTAAAAAATATAAAATTATAATTATAATTTTGGTAGGCCATCGTTAAGCTAAAATACAATATCTAACTGTAGACGCGATGAAACTAAGGGGAATTTTTTTTTCGCTTTGTTAAGGTGAAGGGCAGCGTTGAGTTCCGCCATTCTACACTCAATGAATATCTCGAATTCCGCGAAAAGAGAACAGAGTGTCTTAAAGCTGGATTCTCTTTGCCTATCCTGGTATTCAAGAATCTGGAAAACCTGGATCAGAATAATTACTATCCAGTTTCCGGAATATCAGGATGCTAAAGGTAATTTAATAAAGAAATAATATGGGAACCTGTTCTTACCAACAATATACATTATGACAAAACAGTTATCATACGCTAAGCCCACGAGGAATCGACACAAACAAAATGACCAAAAACTATTGGCAAACGCCGTTCCAACACCAGCGAAGAACCCAGCCATGTTCGTACCTAGAATTTAAGAAAAAAACATTTTTTAATTTACAATTTAAAATTTATACTTTTAATATATTTTTTTATTACTAAATAAAAAACGTATAAAATTTGAATGAAACAGGATTTGAACCCGCGCCTCTTGCAATCCGTCCAAGCGCTCTGACTACTAAGCCATTCGTTCTCACCGAGCTCCGTTGTTACAACTTATTTATGTTGTTAGCATCTCTGTAGAGAGATTTTTACAAAATTCCGCTACCCAAAGACAATTCGTTAGAATAGTTAAATAAGTTGTAACAAGCGTATAAAAAATTTTAAATTTTAAATAAGTTCCTAAGTAACGAATAACACTTTATAAATAGTAAAAATATTTTTTTATTATATTATATTCTGTATATTTATGATGTTTCAGGTTGTTTCTGCCTGTTTTGCATGAAGAAGCAAGAAATCTGGGAAATTATTTTCATTTTCTTGTTTTGGTAATCAAAACGCACCAGTACTTGGTGCGTGTGGAACAGAATGTCTCAACAATATTTTTCCTCTATTTTTTTATTATATGAGGGTTACAGTGTAACGTTAACAAGTTAAATGACTTTATAATACTAACTAATGACTTTATATATATTGAGGCTGATGGTGCTGGAGCACAACGTGTGACCCTAAGCGCGATAGATTGTGGGTTCGATCCCCATTTAAAAATAATGAAATATTTAGTATGTTAAAATTAAATATTTAATGTTTATATTTTTTCGTTTTGGTAACAACGCAAAGTGCGACTTTGAGTCCAGGCACTCAACACACAACGTCTCAAATTCGGCAGAAACTGGACAGCGTGCAACAGAAATAATTACCAACGATAGCAGGAACTCTTCCAAACTTATCAGCGATCCAACCAAAGATCAGTCCACCTACGATGGCACCACCGAAGAAGACAGCTTGAGCTGTCGCTGGATAGTTGTCTCTTTCGCACACCCATCCTAACTGTGTGAAAAAGGAACATTTCAATAATTAACTTAACTATTGAAATATACCCTCTAACATGGGAACTTAATTAAATTAAATTCCCTTCTTGGTGGGTATTGGCCTTGGCCTGTAAGCTTCTATGATCAAATGTTTAATACTTTAAGATTTCAATTTAGATCTATCTTCTTAATAGTTTTTTTTTTCTTTTATGCTGTATCCCATACATAGCAGGGTAGGTTCCCTTTAAGACACGTCCCCATTACCACAAACAGCCTTCACGCCCTTCCGTTTCCCACTCTCAGCCGTGTTCTACATTACATGTTGTATGGTGAACCTCAACACTGCGCTGTTCGATACCAGAGGGAGCAAATGAAAATATTAAACATTTCGTTTACTTTTGTGGGTATTTATAAAAATAAATAAAGTTTCAATTATTGCTAAAATAATATACAATAATATATGAATATAAAAGTTCTCAACAATATAATAGTTATAAGATAGATAAAGAAATAAATACCTGAGTTGCAATAGTCTCGTAGGTTACATCAGTGAAATTGAACTCCCACTTGTCGGTGCATTTCTTAACGGGCCACTGAGCGTTGGGTGAAAA
>DWMZ01006651.1:0-10212 GCA_018249855.1 Eueides tales michaeli | reverse complement strand
CAATATAATATATGTAATATTGAATATTTTCAAATTAAATATTACATGTTTTCTTTTCTTTGCTTTGGTAACAAGGCAAAGCGCGGCGTTGAGTGCCGCCACTCAACACACAATGCCTCAATTTCGGCGGAAAGTGGGGAATGGAAGTGGAACGGAGTGTCTTAACACCAGGTTCCCAGGTTCCCTCTCCATACCCTGCTATATGCGGGATACAGCGTGAAGCTAAGTAAGTTACTCTAAAGTCGAATCGAAATCTAAAGAAATAATATTTTTCAGTTAATTCCTCCAGACGTTATCACGTAAATTTATTATCCCTTAACCGATTTTACTTATAAGCTACTTTTTTTTTCGAGTATATATAATTCACCTTATAAAAGTTGAAGGTTAAGGAGGGTATAGAAGTAGAAGTACATACTAAGAAAATATTTTGAAGTGAAAGCGAAGTCATAATAGAACGGTCCTGTAATACTGTTGTTTCTCTCTAACCCCGCTTTATATAGATGATCTGTTTCAGATACTCTTTAGTCATTGGAGCCAAGAAGTCTATATTATAGGAAGGAAATAGGAAATAATAAATATGGCATTTACTTGTGACAAATTTGGGAAATTCCTGAATGAATGACTCGATTTCATGACTCCAATATGAAGAATACATAACATATATAATAAACGATATAATTACTAGATAAATATTAGTGGGGAACGCAAGTGGTACGGAGTGTCTTAACACTAGGTTCCCAAGTTCCCTCTGCCTATCCTGCCATGTGCGGGATACAGCGTGAAGCTGAAAAAAAAATGAATATTATTTAGAAATCGTACAAAAATTTGAACATAGTCAGATTAGAACTCGTGTCGCTTGGAAATCGTCTAAATTCTAAGATACAGGTTAAAATATTTATATGTGTGTCAAAATAAACGTTTTTCTTTCCTAATTTGTGGATTAAAATGTTTTTTTTTAACTATTGAAATAAAAATTACAATATAATAGATTTTTATTATTTTTAAAGTGTTATTCCACATTTATGAAAGAAAATATATAATTTAAAAGTATACAAAAATTTTGAACGTAGCAAAATTTGAGCCCGCGCCTCTTGGATACCGTCCAAGCGCTAAGCCATCGTTCTTATCAAGCTGCGTCGTAATTCTTAAACGCTTTTTGTACAAATATATGTACACTTTTTAATTTAGTATTTACAATAAAAATTGTCAAAAATACTACCAATTACTATCGATATGTATCATTCAATAAGTAACGACAAGCTAAGTAGTTAAGCTCCCGGCCGAGCTGTCGACCTGAGTGTTGCGTAACACTGAACTAGGGAGGGTCGTTCAACCCTCTTGTCTCTTTTCACCCTCCCACTTAAAATTACACCCTATTTCCTTACCATAAAGTCTTATTTTTACAAAATATTAATATTTATAAGTACTCAAGAACATGCAAACTCAGTATTTAGTGATTAAAGACTTTGTCTCTTTTGGTTTATGGTTCATTTCCCATTTAGTACTTGGGGTAGTCATTTGGGGGTAAGTTTCAAAATATTTAAGCTTTTACTAACTGTGAGGTTATGTTCAAAGGGAACTAGTTATGTCGTGATCAATATATATTATGAAAAATATCAAAATTTTGCTGTTATTTTTATCATTTTGGAATCTTTTTTTATTATGCTTATATATTTTTACGTAAACGGTCTAAGTTACGTATACGGTTAGGTTTTACGGTAGGCAAAAGGAACCAAGTAATATGACAGGTCGATTCCCCTGTTCCACATAATTTTCAAAACTTGCATGCTAAGTTGCAGAACCCAACGCCGCGATTTGTCTTCTAACCAGAGTTAGGAAATGAAAATAATTAATTTCCTCGAGCAACAATCCACAACCGTCACTTTCACAGTCAGACGCTGTATCGCTTGTTATTTGTCCTCTATATATTCTAAATACATAGCTAGCTATACATTTTCCTTATTAGCAATCCCTGTTACAGGAAATTGTCTCTGCCCCATATACAATTGACAAAACCGGAAGTCGGAAGCTTGAACATGTCGTCTCTAACTCGCACTTCCTTTATTCGCGTCCTAGTTCCCTTCTCAAAGGATCAACATAGACAAATATACGAATGTATAGTAAAAGTACGAAGACATAAATGCAACCTATTGTGTTTTTTACGTATTTTATATACTTTTTTTAGTTTTACGCTACAGTGTACGTAGTAGAATAGACAGAGGGAATATGACCACTTATTGTTAAGACAATTATTATTATTGACTTTCGTTAACAAACTTCCGTCCTCACTTTCCGCCTAATTGAGATATTACGTGCTAAATGGCGGAACTCAACGCCGTTTATGGCTTCGGCACTCTGGTACCGAGGTAAACTTAAATATATATTTTTTTGTTTATTCGATTGGCTATCAAAACCTGCAATAATAGATATTTAATTGTCATGATCGCTTACGAATATATGAGGCCATATTTCTACTGCACCTGTTGGTAAAAGGAATGGTTCTAGGTTTGATTCCAAAAAAATCCATTTAAGTGGCGAAACTGAACGCTATCGTTTTGTTTGGAAACACAAAACGAAAGCGTTGTGTTCCGCCACTTAAAATGCAGTATTTCAAACTGGAGAGAGAGTGGAGTGAACGAACGCTATATCTTAACTAAAGTTTCTCTCCGCCTACCCTCCCTTATGCGCAATAGAAACTGAATAAACGCTATCAGGAGTACATTGCCCATAAAGTAAGCCAAATTAATAATTCAGGCAAAGCCTTTTTTGTTCTCATCACACAGGGTGATAAGTACAATCGATGTTCAAATCCAATTTGCCTCCCTCGTCCGTCGTCCCTGTCCCCTTGTTAATGTTTGGAATTTTGGCTTTCCTCTCACATATGTTTGACAATGAACCCCAATAAATCAAGTGTATACCTAAATATTAAGCCATAGGTGATAAGGACATATATTTAATTTCTCTCTGTACTCCGCAGTAAGTTAGACGGAGGGAACTTGGGAACCTAGTTCAGGTACGTTCCATTTGTTCCATTATTTTGAGACAGAGACATTGCGTGTTGAGTGGAAAAACGAACGTGGTCACTCTTCAATTGGGAAACGAACCATTACCCATCGCATTGCCATTCCGACAGCCTAAAACTTAAAAAACAGCGTACATAGAGTGTTAAGACACTACCATTCCCACACTACTCTTCCGTTCTCAGTTTTCGCTGATTTAAAGTATTTATTGTTAGCTGGCAGAACTCAACGCCGTGTTTGGCTTCAGTATGAAAGCGAGGAAAAAGATAATATTATTTTTATTTTTGAGTGGCGTTTAAAACTGCCACTTTTTCCACAGGTTACGTGACAAACATATATAGTAATGTGCAATGTAACTGCTTCGGATGCTTCGGATAGCGTTTGAGATATCTTTGCCCAAGTTTTATTCATTTTGTATTAGCTAAAGTGGCCACATATGGTACTTGGACATGGACGTTCTAATTTTCACATCTAGTACCTACTTATATGTGTTTAGAAGTACACGGCAGTGTAGGCAGAGGGAACTTGGGAACCTAGTGTTAAGACACTCCGTTCCACTTCCGTCCCCCACTTTCCGACGAAGTTGAGGCATTGTGTGATGAGTGGCGGAACTCAACGCCGCGTTTTACCTCGTTACCAGAGCGAAGAAATGAAAACATTAAGTATTTAAATTGAAAAGATGAAATATTTCATTTCCTCAAGCGGGGATCGAACCCACAACCTGTCGGTTACAGTCACACGCTTGTGCCGCTGCGCCACGACAAAATACTTATAAATATTTATTTTTGTATTCGAGGCCTGTCGTGGCACAAGTTGTAAGTTCGATTCTCACTCGAGGAAATGAAATATTTATTATTTTCGTTTCTTCACTTGTATCAAAGCCAAGTGCGGCGTTGAGTTATGTCACTCAACATGCAATGCCCCGAATTCGGCGGTAAGTTGGGAACGGAACGGAGTGTGCTAACACTCCCTCTGCTATGTGAAGGGTAAAGAGTGAAGGTTATTCGGTTGTAATGAAAGCCTTTTTTTTGTTTTCACATACAGAAATTCGCGTCGCGTAACATAAACTTACCTAAAATCTCCCTAGTCACCGTCTTATACTTCGAAAAAATTATTTACATTAAATATTTTTAAAGTGTTATTAAACGGAGAAAAGAATATACTGAGAATATATTTCGTTTTGGTAAACGTATACAAAATAGAACGTTGCGGAAATATTTAAATGTTTTTTAAAAAAAAAAGTGATATTACTGTAAAAATTTTTCAAATATTCATTAAACAGCATTCTCTCTAGCTAAATATTAAATCTAATTAATTAATTATACTTGGGTAGCGGAAATTTAGAAAAATCCTACACAGATGCTAACAACATAAACATGTTGTAACAATAAATAATTGTAACTTGACGAGAACGTATGGCGTAGTGGTCAGAGCACTTAGACGGTTTGCAATAATAGCGGATTCAAATCCCGCTGCTTTAAAAAAAATAATATTACTTATATTTTTACTATTTTTAAAGTGTTATTCCACACTTAGGAAAGAAAAATACAAAATTTAAAAACGTATAAAAATTTGAACGAAGCAGGATTTGAACCTGCGCTTCTTGGAATCCATCCAAGCGCTCTGACGAATGAACGAACGACGAATGGCTTAGTGGTCAGAGCGCTTGGATGGATTCCAAGAAGCGCAGGTTCAAATCCTGCTTCGTTCAAATTTTTATACGTTTTTAAATTTAGTAATATTACTTATATTACTCGCAGACATAATGGTCAAATTAATTATATCCCATGTGGCCGCTATAGAATTACAAATGTAAATAGACATAATGCAATTCAGACATGCTACAAGATCTACAGCCTCGTTAAAACACACAACTAGCATGGTACATTTATATTTTACATTTCATAGCGATCTGGTTACGAAGTTGTGAGTAGCAGTCGAGAGGCCCTCAGTTAAACTCTCCGAGTGCAGTTGGGAGGACGTAATCGCCCTCCCCCTACTCCCTTCCTCCCTAGTCACCCTCAGGGGGGCTTCACCCCCCTTGAATGCAACCAATGTAATAGACGGTCAGAAATATATTGCGTGGAATGAAACGTCGTTGTTGAATAGTAGGGAATATTTTTTTTCAAATTCATATAATAAAAAGTTTATTTCACTATAATTTTATTACTCGGCTTCACGCTATGTTCCACACGTTGCAGAGTAGACAGAGAGAGCTGGGGAACGTAGTGTCAAGACACTCCGTTCCGTTTCCCAATTTTCGACGAATTTGAGGGGTTGCCAGTTTAGTGGCTGAACTCGTTGAGTGACTCAACGCCTTGTTACCAGAATATAGAGTTGAAAACATTAAATATTTCATTTCCTCTAGTAGTATTTGTTTTGAAAAATACCAATACTGGTAGTAATATCAAACCAGATTATACTAAACAAAATAAATAAACACAACATATTCAACATAAACAACTATTTAAAAAAATTCCAATTACACATACAGGCAGTAAAAAACAAATATTTTTTGTCAAAACTAAAAAGAAGTCTTCAACAAAGCAAGTATTATTATAGTAAAAACTAGCGCATCTCCATAGAATCGAGGAAGTCAGATGCTCATTCAAAGTCTACATAACGGGTAGATGCACAACGCCGCAGGTGCCGGCTAGGCACACGTCTTTGCAGCATCACTGCCTTTGTATGAGAGAGTCATTTGCAGCTTTTGTTTTTCACACTTTCTAGCTTTTGATTAAAATTTATATGTATAACAAATCTGTTGCACATCATTGTATGTATATGGAAGATATATTAACAAAAAGAAATTATAGGAGACGTATATTAATGTATGAGGTCGCAAAATGATCATTTTTTTTCAATTTTTGTCTGTTTGTCTGTGTGTTTGTACGCGTTAATCTTAGAAATGGCTTGCCAGACTTAAATGCAGTTTTTACTATTATATTATGGCAACCTCCACTTATTATTTAGTGTTTGCTTAAATAAAACGCTTAATAAATAAAATGAAGTTTTTTCATTATTTAGTTGAAATTTTATTTTTTATGTAAGTACAGATATTGTCTTAAAAGTAATAATGTCATTAGAACAAGAAAGTAGTTGACATAATATAGTGCAATTCAAGCGGGCGAAGCCGCAGGCAGCTCGCTAGTAATATATAAATGTAGACGGGTTTTAAAAACACAATGGTCGTTAATTCGTTTGTGGTTCGGAGAATGAATAATTTCCATTTCCTCGTTAGTGGTAGCAATTCGAAGAGTGATCTATCAGAGTTATGGCGAAGGGGGGGCTGTTAACGCGACAGGTTGTGGGTTCGATATCCAATAGAGAAAAAAAATAATATTTAGTTAATTTTAAAAAGGTATAAAAGTTTTAAAATAACCGTCCAAGAGGCGCGGGTTCAAATCCCACTACGTTAAAATTTTTATATGTTTTTAAAATTTGTATTTTTCTTTTCTAAGTGTGGAATAATACTTTAAAAATAGTATATAAAATAATATAGTTATATATGCAGTTGTATGCAAAAAACAGTTTTAAGCTAAAAAAAACTGTGAAAATATGTCATGAAAATTGGGTCGAAAGTGTGGAAAAAGAGAGGAATCCCAGTGTGCCTAAATACTAGGTTTCCTCTGGGGGCTCTCTTTCTCCAGCTATTTGCGGGATTCCTAGTGACAACGTGAATTAAAAAAAATATATATGTAAAAATTTATACGTCATACAGTATTTTATGTAGAGAATTTAAAGCCTGTCGTGGCGCAGGGGCACGATCTTTTAATTGTAGAAGAAAGTATAAAATTAAATAAAAAAAAATATTAAATTTAATAATAATTAAATATTAAACTATATATTAAATATGACAATTGAAAATGCTAAGTATATACCTATATAGCATTTTCAATTGGAATATTTAATGTTTTCATTTCTTCGCTCCAGTAAAAAGGCAACGTGCGGCGTTGAGTTCCGACACTCAAAACACAATGCCTCAAATTCGGCGAAAAGTGCGGAACGAAACAGAATGTCTTAACTTAACGTAGATTCCTAAGCTCCCTCTGCCTACCTTGCCATATGTATTGTATAAAGTTAAGCTGAAAAAAAAGGAGAAAAGAAAAACTACGAGATTAAATCTGTAAATCATACTTTAATGCAATAGATATAAATTAAATACAAAGCTTTTTCTTTGTTACGTGGCATGAAATACAACTCAATAACGGGTATTTCCCCAACATGGATAGTGGACGCAATTAGATTTGCCTCAAATATTTTACACGTCATGCAACAATTTACCATTTTAACCCCCAACCCACAAAGAAGGTGTTATAATATTAACCTGTCTGCCTGTCTGTGTGTCTGTTTGCAGTACCGTAGCTCCTGAACGAATGAACTCTTTTGAGTCCAGTTTTTAATTGGCCTTGTTAATTTCCGTAGTTCTTTGCTATGCTTTAAGAAAACTGATTTAAGAGCTACAAGCATTTTGCCGAAATGAAGTAAGTAAAGATTTTTTGTGTCGGGCTTAAAACTTGGGAACCTAGTGTTAAGACACTCCATTCCATTTCCATTCCCCACATTCCGCCGAATTTGATTGTCCTGTTACTTTAAAAGTTTAAATATATGTAAATCGTCAGTATTTATTAATTATGTGAAATTGGTACTATCACTATATAAGTATCGTCCCTTACAACTTGCGGCATTAGTGTACTTATCTAAAGCTAGGGGTACGACGGACAAGGCAAGGTACGAGGGGCACCCCTCAAGCAAAACCAAAACGAAAATCGCCCTCATCGCTCAGTTCACTTGTAAATTTGTAGCAGGAAAATATTTGGATGTATTTAGACCAGACGTTTGATAAACAAAGGGGTAATATTTTTTCGCTTTACGCTGTATCTTGTACTCAGCAGGGTGGGTAGCTTGGGAACCTAACACACTTCTGTTCCCCAATTTCTGTCAAATTCTGGAGGCATTTCGTATTGTGTGGCGGAACTAACGCCGCGGCTTGCTAAATTACCAGAGCAAGGAAATAAAAAAAATATCAAATATTTTATTTCCTCGATTATATATCGAATTCACAACTGTATTTGCTAGCGCAGTATTGTGCCCGTGTGTCATTCTAGGATTTAATTAAAGGGTTGCTTCATGTCTTTATCGTGTCTTTTGTTTAGGGTCGGGTTATCAGTAACGTAGTATTATAGAAGGTCCTTAAGTCGAGATGTTCTACATTATTTAATTGCTTCTGAGTGGATTCTGAATCGTTACCAACACAAAATTAAGTCCAAAAATGGACAAATAACCTACACAAAAATATTAATTTAAGAAATACATTTACCGTCTCCCTTATAAAATATCTCTAGATACGCCCACGGTTATATCACTGATAACAAAGCAATTTAAAGTGGAACAGAGTAGGCGACTGCCAATTAACAAAATGTTTGGCAGTGAGTACTTAGGTAATGGCCACGACAAGCTCCCCAGGACTTTTTGCCTTCACTTAATGCTTGCAAATGACTGAACTTACCCCATTAATTATATAGGTTTTATGCTTTTTGCTACTGAACTGAACTGAAATAACGTAATTTGTTCTACGTAGTTTTTTTTTGATAGAATCTGCACGGTAGCTTTAAGGGATGATCATCAGTTTGATTTCCGTTTAGAAAAAAATATATCTATATATATACAATTACAACTATATTATTTTTCTAAGTTCTTTATTTTACACAAAAGTTGGTGACTATATAATGTGACAGGTTGTTGGTTCGCTTCTCAGTTTATGAAATGAAATCTATACTTATAATAAAGCATGTATGTCTGTACATACCTGAGGCCTGTCGTGTTGCGCAGCGGCAAAAGCGTGTGGCTGTAACCGACAGGTTCTGGGTTCGATCGCCAGTCGAGGAAGTGAAATATTAAATATTTTCAATTTAAATATTTAATGTTTCATTTCTTCGCTCTGGTAATAAGGCAAGGCGCGGCGTTCACGGCGTACACTCAACACGCAATGTCACAAATTCGGCGGAATGTCGGGAACGGAGTGTCTTAACACTAGGTTCCCGGGTTCCCTCTGCCTACCCTGCCTTGTGCGGGATACAGCGTGAAGCTAAAAAAAATCTGTACATGAAAGGTACATTTAAAAAAATCTTATAGAGGGAGCTTACTAATGTAATAGGGTCCAAAATAGTAATTTTAAGTTTTTTTGTCTGTTTATCTGTGCGTTTTTCTTCAGCTACGCACTGTATTCTGCACATGGCAGGGTAGGCAGAGGGGACTTGGTAACCTAGTGTTAACACACCCCGAGGCCAATATGGCTATAAATATAGACATTTCCATAACGTTTTTCAATTCCGCTTCATATTTCCAGTAATAATACTCCATCATTTTATCTGTGATGCTAAAAATACATTTTCAGAAAGTTGGCAACGAACGCAGCCACTGGCCGATCTAGTCCAGTTGATACGTACCTACGGTTATTGGCAAAATTCGCAAGATTCTGTTGATTTTAGAACAACGCTTTGTTATATAACTTTAGTGTTTTATTCAGGTCAAAACATCGTAAGATATAAATTATGGGGACGGCGACGATGTTTTCTATAAATATATTTGACAAAACTTAGTAGTAATATTATTTATTTCAATTTTAAATTGAGAAATATTTAAAAATGGAGAATATGTTTATAGATTTATCAAACAGGAGGTTTCCGGCTTTCCGCCGAATTCCTGAGGCATTGTTTGTTGAGTGGCGGAACTCAACGCCGTGTTTTGCCTTGTTACCAGAGTGCTTAAATGAGACAAAAAAAACATTTAATGTGAGTTCTACCACTTGCCTACGGAATGCCTTTTCGCTGTGTGATCCCGGCTTAGAATAGGATCACCCTAGTACTGATCACCATCAGTACCAGGGTGATCCTATTCTAAGCCGAGATCACACGGCGAAAAGGCATTCCGTATCTTATCCATAAAAAAAAAAATTAAAAAATGCCTCAATTGGGCGTGGAGTAAGCAAAGGAATTGCACTAATGGGAACGGAGTCTCAAAATTAGATTCCCAAATTCCTTTTGTCCCTACTAAATGCGAAATAGGCGACTAAAGTACGAGTGGAAGAGTCACGTTGTCAGCAATGACAACACGCATGGGCAGACTCGACCGGATTGTTACCACCCCCGGCATTTAAAACCGGCGTTAAGTAGTGACCTTGGTCACTGCG
>DWMZ01006650.1:0-10213 GCA_018249855.1 Eueides tales michaeli | reverse complement strand
ACTCGGTGAGAACGAATGGCTTAGTTGGTCACGGACGGTTTACAAGAGGCGCGGGTTCAAATCCTGCTTCGTTCAAATTTTTATACGTCTTTAAATTTAGTATATTATCAAACAACACATATTTTAACTACAGTCCTCATAAAAAGTTGCATTCAGAGAAGAACCGAATGGTATTTTCTCTATACAGTTATCCTATTAAATTCAGTTGTTAACTTTTATTAACCAAGGACCGTTGTGGTGCAGTGGCACAGCTTCTGACTGTAAACACAACAGGCTGTGAGTTAAGTTCCTGCTCGAAGGAATATTTACTCGCTATATGAAAACAAAGCATATGCTGTCTTGGTCCAGTGTGGTACAAGGGTATATGAATTCGATTCTTACTCGGGGGAAAGAAATATTTAATATTTTAATTTCATATCGCTCTAGTAAAAAGGAATAAGGTGGCGTTAAGTTCCGCCACTCAACACGAAACGCCTCAAGAATTCGAATCCAGATCTGCGCAACTCTCCACGCTTCATAAAGCTTTTAGGACATTGCGTATTGAGAGACGAAACTCAAAACCGCGCATTATTTTGTTACCAGAGTGTGTTACCATGAAAATCCTTAAACCCCACAAACGAGAATCGAATCAGCACCCAAAAAAAAAACGATAAAGTAAAAACAAACAAAAGAAAAGAACAAATTAAATAAGTGGCACGTCTGTCGCCAGCCATAACAACGTATGAGTCAACATTTACCAAATATCAAATATAACTTTGCGTCACAAAATACACAGAAAATCTATAATTATATCGAAATATATATTATTCATAACATATGTATAAACAAATTGCGTCAACGTGGCAGATTACAGAGTTAAGTTACGTAATGTCTCGAATTTTGGTGCGTTTAAGTCTGTGTGTGGCTCTACCTGCGTGTATGGCATTATTCAGGACTGTTATAGGGTCAATTTCATTAAATACAACATTATGTATTCTAGGCCTTATTTAAACTGATAATCTGTAGGCCTTATTTAAACTGATAATCGATAAAAATAAATTTATTTTTTTACTAATTGTCTGAATTTTATTTAACTGGAACACTTGGTCTCATCATATTAAGAAAACGACCGATTCGAACCTGCTATCTCCGACGTATAATATACAGAATTCTTTAATAAACAGCAAAGCAAAAATTCAAAACTCACTGTGATAAAACATTTTGGTACATTCATTATTTACTATGACTAAGACATGAATTATGGTTAAAGGAAATCTATAATTAGTAAGGTAGCATCTTATTCGCTGTATTTATTATATTAAATCATACTAAAGCTGATGATAACAAATGGACTAAGTGCGGCGTTAGGTTCCGCCAAGTATCCGACCCCAAAAATTGGGGAACAAAGATAGTATCTACATGAAAAAATAAGATACTTTTTTAATTAAGAGAAATATGCTATAATTTGTTTTTTTTAACTCACTCATATTAAACCCGCTATCTATGTTTTGATATAAAAAACAAACTACGCATTCACGCAAATGAAATGGCTTCGAACTTGTTACCATATCGTAAAATTCAGATAATATAGTCCAATAATAAACAACAGGCCATCGTTGTAACGCAGTGCACATGCACCATCTAACGTGGACTCGATATCCTCTCGGGGGACTGTTTACATTCGCAAATTCCATTTTGAATGGAGTACGTAGCGTGTTCACTGCCATATGCGATATAGTACTTTGCTTTAGAAAAGATAAAAAAAATTTTTTAGAGGCTAAGATTTCCATTCTCGCTTAGCGAGTTACGTTTAAAAAAAAACTGGTAGAAAGTATATGGAATATTAATTATCTACAAAGAAGTATATCGGCTACTGAATTTTACATATTTAAGAATATAAATTTTTAAGGTCTGTCGCAATCGTGCGAGTGTATTGTAAATGTGACCGATTGTGGGTTGTATCGCCACTCCAGGAAAAAAATATTTAATATTTTCGAATAGTTAGTATTATTTAAGATTTTCATTTCTTTGCTATAATAATATAGACAAAACGCAGCGTCGAGTTTCGCCGCTCAACACAATAAAAAAAAACATACGCAATGCCTCAAATTCGGTGGAAAGTGGGAAAAAGAACGGAGTGTCTTAACACTAGGTTACCAAGTTCCCTCTGCCTAGCCTGCTATGCAACTTGAAATTGAAAAATTAAAGTCAACGGCATTTATTCAGACCGGCAAATAAGATAAACAATTGATTATTCTTTGGCACACTTTTTGATGAAAAACATTATTATTATTACTTTTTTTCAATATAAAGCATCCAAGCGTATAGTTCCAGGACTCAATCTCGTGTAAAAAAAATTTCGGTGTTAAAGCTTTAATGTGACTAACTGACACGACATGTGGAACTTCCAGTGAAAATAAGTCGCACCACGACAGTCTCACAATATTTCTTTCTACACCACGCTGTTTCCCGCATATGTCAGGACAAGCATAGGGTACTTGGGAACCTGGTGTTACAGCACTCCGTTCTTTTCCCCACTTTTCGCCAAATTTGAGGCATTTCGTGTTGTGTAGCGTAACTTAACGCCACGCTATACAACAATACCAGAGCTACATACAAAAATATTAAATATTTCGGAATTGAACCCACAACCTGTCTAGTGTACAATCATACCCTTTTGCCCCAATAATATAGATAATAACTTAATAATATTACTATAGACTTATGTACTAAAACAATCATTAACATTTAAAAAGGACAAGTAATAAATAATCATCGGAGCGTGACTTTTTTTATGAACCAAGGTCGAAATCCAATGCTGACAACATTCAAAATAAATATACAATGAGAATAATACTTATTATTTATAGTGATGTTTTTTCGTGTTTTCTAAGACAATAGTTTTAAACAGAAGGACTGTCGTGGTGCAGGGGAACAATCTACGACTTTAATCGCGACAGATTGTGGTTTCGTTCCCTGTACGTAATCGAGGAAATGAAATATTTGCGGCGTTGAGTTGCGCCACACAACACGCAATGCATCAAATTCGGCGGTAAGCGGGAACGGAATGGAGTGTCTGAACACTAGGTTCCCAAATGTGCAGGATATTACGTGAAGCCGAGTGATTGAATGATAGTAGTGAACAGTTTTTTATTTATCATATAGCTAGCCCCATTATCGCAGTTTCGCTTATTCAAATTTGTATTTAATGTTATTCTGGTAATCCATAGAAACATCTGGGAAAACACAAGATATGAAATGTATGTGGTCGCTGCCGATAACAGTCAACGTCAGCATAGCTGCGCGTTTGGTACACAATGCAGTATTGGTATCGACAGTGCTATACGGCTGTGTAATTTGAGTATTGCTGAAGGAGAATGTAAGAAAGATGAATACTGTGGAGATGACATCTCTTCTTTAGGATATGCGGAGTTAGTTTAGCTGATGATCGAATCCATCGAGGATCGACTTCCTAGCTCGATAAGCAGACATTTATAAAAGGTGCTATTTATTTCCTTTGTTTTTTGTCAACTACAAACTGTATCCCGCACGTAGCAGAGTAGGCAGGGGGAACTTGGGAACCTGGTATCAAGTCACTCCGTACCCATTAAAACACTCCCAATTTTTACCGAATTCTGAAGCCATTGCGAGCCATGCTCGCCTCGATACCCGAGCGAAGAAATAAAAAATACTCAGCTTCACACTGTATCCCGCACATTGCAGGGTAGGCAGAGGGAACTTAGGAACCTAGTGTTAAGACACTCCGTTCCACACCTGTTCCCCATTTCCCGCCGACTTTGAGGCATTGCGTGTTGAGTGACGGAACTCAACGCCGCACTTTTGACTTATTACCAGAGCGAAGAAATGAAACATTAAATATTTAAATTGACAATATTAAATATTTCATTTCCTCGAGTGCGGATCGAGCCCACAACCTATCGGTTACAGTCACACACTTGTGCCGCTGCGCCACGACAGGCCTCAAGAAAAATATTAAATATTTAATTTCCTCAAATGGTAATCGAACTCACACCACCTCTGCGCCGCAACGTTGAACCGATCTAATCTGTGGAATTTGAACCCGCAATAACAATCCAAGGTTAAGCATAACTTGATGACATTTTAATTATATAGTTAATTAAATAACTAGTTTTATCATAGTCCAACAAATACTTGATTAATGTCAATCAGTTTTGTTAACTTAACGTTAATTTGACACAATCTAATTATATCATATTTAAAATTTAAAACAAATTAATAATTATAGAGGAAAATAAAGTAATGACAAATAACTTTGAAATAATTAATACTAAATCCGCGCCTCTTGGAAGCCGTCCAAGAGGCGCGGGACCTTGAAGGAGTCTATGCCCTATCATTATGGCGTCATATCATTAATTATAGAAATGACAACAAAACTTTGTAAATGTATCGTTACCGATTGTCCACTAACTTTTACTACTTCGATATGAAATGATAAAGGCACTTCAAGCTGTTATGTTATTTAAAGATAAATAAATTTTACAGAACTCGCATTCAACAATATACACGTAACTACCAATCACATGTAGTCACATGTTACATGTATGTTGTTGAACCACATGTAGTCACATGTTGTATCTATATATATATATATATATATATATATATATATATATATATATATATATATATATATATATATATATGTGGAACGTGATTGAGTGTGGGTTCGAACCCCAATGAAAATTATACTCCGCTTCACGCTGTATACCGCACATGGCAGGGTAAGCAGAGGGAACTTGGGAACCTAGTGTTAAGACACTCCGTTCCGTTTCCCACTTCCGCCGAATTTGAGGCATTGCGTGTTGAGTGGCGGAACTCAACGCCGCACTTCCCCTCATTACCAAAGTGAAGAAAGGAAAATAGTAAATACAGTAGAACCTTGATAACTCAAACCTCCGTAATTTAAAATCCTCTATAACATCAAAATATAAAATAAGTTCCCTTCCAATTAAATAAATAATCTCAGTATTGGCCATCAGTAACTTAAAGAAATGTTTCTACAACCTCTATAACATAAAATTGTTTGCCAATGAGTCATTTTGGAAAAAATTTACTTTTTTCACGTATTCATTGCTTGCTAGTTAAATTGTTAACGTAAACAATACAAATGTCATATTGACATGAAATAGTTATCAACTGTATTAAAAGTATTAATGACGATGACTTTAACGACGAGCCACAAACTTCGTCTACGAGCGTATCTATCAACGAAGCAAAAAGAGTTATAACAACTGTACGAACATTTATAGAGCAAGGACATAAAAGGACATAAAAGATAATATATTCTCGTGTCTATTTCACATCGAAAATTAAAACAATTTAGATTTTTAGAAACTGTCAGTTGCTTGAAAGAAAAGAAAATCACGGACTTGTTTATTTTAGACTGAACCTTGAATTATTGTTTCAATTTTATGTAACGTATACAATGTAAATTAATAAATGTTTATATAAATGTTAATACTATATTGAACCAATTCTTCTGACGCATTCGAGTAAAAGTAGGAACTAGGCACATACACACATACATTCCATTGTATTAACGATCACAAAGCATCACGATCATAGGCCCTTGATAACTTAAAACCTCTGTAACTTAAAATATTTTGAGTTTCCCTTGGACTTTAACTTATCGAGGTTCTACTGTATATAAATTAAAAATATTAAATATTTCATTTTCTCGAATGACGACACAGACAGGCCACAATCAAGATTATTTAGTAAATTAATAGAGAATGTAAAATTCACCGGAGATTAGGTTCTCAAATCCTACCTTAGTATGTACATATGTGCAAGATACAGCTTTTATCAACATTCTAATCCTTATATTTTTTATGTAATTATCAAAATATTAATACACTTACGGGCCAAACTTTCCGCTGAGTTATCAAGACATTGTAAGTAGAGTGGCAGAACTCAACGCCGGGCATTGCCTTCTTACTTAAGCGTGGAAATTACATAAGCTTTTTTTAAACACATGTTGTCACATTTACAAATAACTTTTGGTTGGTAATGCTTTGTGAGTCTATAACGAACGCCTGATAATAATATGAAAAGGTCAGCGCTGTCAGTAGAACAGGAAGCTAAACATTTTTTTCTATCGTTATTTAATTAAATTTTAAGCGTCATCATTGTGAGTTCAATTGTGAATAAATTATCGAATCTATATTCGTAATTCAAAAAATAGCAGTTCGGGCCATATACAGCATGGGAGCTCGGGAATCCCTAAGAGATTTTTTTAAAGGAACGGGTATTCTTACGGTTGCATTACAGTACATATATGATAATATAATACTTGTTCGGAAAAATATCCACACTTACTTAAAAAACAGTGATAGACTTGGTATCAATACAAGAAGTAAAAACAAGCTGATCACTCCTAGTTTTCGTCTTCAAAAAGTTAGTAAGTCTTTTATGGGACATGGTTCACGTGTGTATAATAAAATCCCACAAGTAAAAATTACTTGTGAGAGACTTGCCACTTCAAAAATTTAAAGTAAAAGTGAAAAATACATTGTTGGGCAAAGCATATTATTCAATTCAAGAATATTACCATGATAAGAATGCGTGGGATTAAATGCTGTTGGTACTCATTCAGGAAGCTAATTATTTTGAGTTATATTTTGTAAAGAGCAACTGTTGAGTTTCTTGCCGGCTCTTCTCAGCAGACCCGCCTTCCGAGCGGGTGGTAGCTTCCTGTAGGACTGACACTACAGACATTTCTATGTAACTTGACGATTCAAAAGTGCTTGTAATGGCCTAATTGAATGAAGAATATTTAGATTTCATTTGATTTGAATTACAATTTAGAAGAATATATAGAAGAAAAATAAATTATTTTCATTTTCCTTCACTGGTAACAAAACAAAACACGTAGTTGAGTTCCACCACTGTATAGTGGTCGCAATGTCTCGAAATTAGGTTGTGCGTGGGGAACGAAATGTCTAGAATAAATACACTAGGTTCCCTTTGCCTGTTTTACGCGGGACACAGCGTGGAACCAAACAACCATACAAATATGTATATCTAAATTCGAGATAAAGCTACCGTTACCAACATACATATATACAAATTGCAATTCCCGTTGACCTAAAATCAGGACATTAGTACGGATCCCTGGGTGGAAGCGACCGACTCACCCTTTACCGGTTTTCTTTTAACATCATTCTATCGTAATCTTTCCTTGAAATTATTCAAAAAATCAAATTTATTTGACGATTCAAAGTCAGTCAAAATTACGTTCAAAAGTGTCCGTTAAAACCATACATACACACACACACACATGTACACGACAAAAGCTTATAAAAACAATGTGTTAGTAAAAGCATGTGCCAAAAAACATAACTATCGGCCATGTCTCCGAAATAAGTGATATAGACACCTGATGTAAAACGAGTAGAAAGAGTATCACAAGTCACTTTTCAATTAAATGACTCATCAACACCCTAAAGTACCTACTTCCTACTTAAAACAGTAATTTGATATACATAGATGGGGTGTTCATTTGACTCAGAAGCCTGTTCGTGTAATACAAGCCAAATGAGACGTGAAAAAGAGAGTGGCTTCACTTTACCAATATATAATTTTTATACTCGAAATTCAAACTGTTATGGATTTATTTCAAATTCATCCCCGAAATGTTTCCATCCGACATTCCGTTGCGGTCACCACTCTCCGATAAATTCAATATTAAGAATATGTAAAATAATCAGATACTTTGTGAAAATCACTACCAACTTCTTACATTTGAGGCGGTCGTGATGCAACGGCACAGCCTTCAGCATTAAAGCGCATCGGTTGTAGGTTCGATTCCCACTCGAAGGAAAGGCGGAAAGTAGTGAACGGAGCTTTCACAGTAGATACCTAAACTATCATACTATATACGGGATAACAGAAGAAGCGAAAATTTTGAATTTAACCTTTTATATATTTTTATAAATTGAACGTATTAGGGATTTTAACCCGCAACACTATGTAACCGTCCAAACGACTCTGACCACTAAGCCATACGTTCTCAAGCTAGGTAGAAGTTTTTATACGCTTGTTATAACTTACTAGCTGACCCGGGAAAAGTTGTTTTCCCATAAAAAGAGAAACATATTAAATTTGTTCAACCCTTATCATTTAGGGGTTTGAAAAATAGATAGTAGCCGTATTCATTTAACTCGAATGATAAGGGCTAAATATTGTAAGGGTTAAATATTGTTTTAAATTAAATATTTATGATGAATAACGTATTTATTTGAATAAGAATTGTTTATAAAAACACCTTCGCAAATTATGCATTTTTTTAGAACAAATTTGGTTAGCATAAAAAACACCTTCGCAAATTATGCATTTTTTTAGAACAAATTTGGTTAGCATAAAAAGCTAACACGTAGCGAAAACTCTCAATTAGGAAAAAAGTCCCCCGATTTTGAAACATTCTTAATTGGGGCTCCGGTCCTATTGGTCTTAGCGTGATGATATAGCCTATAGCCTTCCTTGATAAATGGGCTAACACTGAAAGAATTTTTCAAATCGGACCAATACTTCCTGAGATTAGCGCGTTCAAGCGAACAAACAAACTCTTCTGCTTTATAACATTAGTATAGATTTAGAATCAAAATATATACCGGTAAACTTAAGTAATTATATATACTCATTTATAATTACTCAAGTTTACCATTTTTTTTTAACTTCACGTCATATCCCACATATAGTATAGTAGGCAGAGTGAACTTGGGAACCTAACCTTAAGATACTCCAATGCCTACTTTGTCGAATATTTGAGACATTGCGTGTTGCGCGAAACTCAACGCAACACTGTGTCTTGTTACCACAGCGATAAAATAAAAATATAAAATTATTTTCTCCAAAATTGCACAATCAATTATTATTAAAGTTTTTTTTCAACAATCCCCATATTATAAATTGAACCTGAAACCATCTTCCAATCGATCCAATCAGCAGTATCAGACATTGTTGATTTATATTTGCAGTATGAAAAAAAAAATCACTTGATCGTTAACACGCTTTATGGCAGCATTAAGAGTAAATATTGTGGATGAAAAAATGTACGCCAAGCGTTTTTATACAAGTTACAGGTACCTGTTATTTTTTGTTCAGACGAAATCATGACAAAGGATTTTTTTTTTCGTAAAACACTAAATTTAACGCATTATTTATTGTGTAGAGACCCAGGCACTAGTGAGTGACCGTAAAACTGTCAGTAGCGGGTTCAATTCCCACTTGTGAACAAAAAAAAGCGCAAACGTGAGCTCCGTCACTCAACTGCGCAAAAGTTATATATATATATATATATATATATATACTAGCTGTTACCCGCGACATCGTCCGCGTTCACTATTTTGGTCATAGTGACATACACATAAAAGATAGATATATGCTGTCGCGGACTTTTATTTAGAACTATTTAAGATAAATAATCCTACAGTAAGAATCTACCTATGTGTTATATTTGTGTAACTCCAACGATAAAAAGTTTTTTTTTTTTTAAATCAGTGTTCCCATCTTCGAGTAATCTGAGAAACATACTTAATACGTATGTTCCTCAGATTACTCGAACCTTCTCCTTTTTTGAAGTCGGTTAATAAAATGAGATGCAAGTCAGATACAGATCTCCCAATTGCGTTATTATACGAAAAAACCGCATCTGTGCCTTTCAAATTTGAGGGTTGCCCTCGATTTCTCCAGGATTCCATCATTAGATCCTGAGACCAATTGTGAAATATACCCTCTCGAACAAAAAACGAATTTTGAAAATCGGTCCACCCATCTTCGAATAATCGGGGAACATACAAAAGAACCTCCTTTTTTATGTCGGTTAAAAATCCCTATATAACTCCTATATAAATTTTAACTTATTATGTTATTCTGATATCTAAGCTATATGACTGCAAAGTTTCATGAAAATCCGTTCAGTAGTTTTTGCGTGAAATAGTAACAAACATACACACATCCGTACAAACTTTCGGATTTATAATATTAATAAGAAGATATATGTATACATAAAAATATAATCTACACCGGAAATTTAATTTAGTCGTATAGTTCCGTTCGATAATATAGTTACTTTGAAAATGAAACATAAGTATATATATATATATATATATATATATATATATATATATATATATATATATAATCACAAAAAAAAAATATAAAAAAAATATATATATATAATAATATATAT
>DWMZ01006649.1:0-10214 GCA_018249855.1 Eueides tales michaeli | reverse complement strand
TCGCAGGTCAAGAGAATTGCGATCTTAATAATTCATCATACTTTATACACATACTTATTTGTATATGCTTTTGACTTTTCGAAGTAAAGAATTGTGTTGAAATAGTAATTTGAATAATGTTTTTTTTGAGGCATGTCGTGGCGCAGCGGCACAAGTGTGTGACTGTAACCGACAGGTTGTGGGTTCGATCCCCAGTCGAGTCAAACATTTAATATTTACAATTTTAATATTTATTATTTGACTTCGTTTTCTTCGTTTTGATACTAGGTTCCCAAGTTCCCTCTGCCTACCCTGCCATGTGCGGGATATTGCGTAAAGCTGTGTGTGTGTGTGTGTGTGTGTGTGTGTGTGTGTGTGTGTGTGTGTGTGTGTGTGTGTGTGTGTGTGTGTGTGTGTGATGTTTTTTGACTATATTGTTAATACCTTGATAAGACAGATGTATCAGAGATTAAGTTATAATAAGTATTTGAGAGTTAATGAGTGCAGTGTTGAGGCTTACTTAGAGATTAAAGTTAGTTAAACTAAATTCATTCACACTCAATCTATATTATTTATAAAGGGTTGCACCCTCACTGTAACTTATATGTGGTAGGCCAAAGAAAATAACAAATAGAGAAATACTTTTTGAAAAAAACGTTATAAATTGAACATAGCTGGATTTAAGCGCGCGAAATCGCGAAAGAATCTTGGAATTCGCCCAAACAATCTGACCACTAACTTATACGCTTGTTACAATTTGTTTATATTGTTAGTGTCTCTGTAATGAAATGGTTACTAATTTCCAAAAATTGTGAAAAAACAGGTGATAAATGTCAATAAATACTTAGAAACGTAGCTTATACAAAACTGAGCCAGTGAAATAGAAATAAACACACGTAAACCGCTTAGCATCCGCTTTGGGAAAATTAAAAAGGTATTAAGTAACAAAAATATCAAGATAGCTGTTACATCTGTTCTAAAACTAAATCTGACTGATTATTTCATACGGATGCGAGGTTTTGACCATTAAAGTGGATCTCATAAGACGTATAGAAGCATTTGGATTGTGGACATATATACGGATTTCGGATTTTCTACTCCAGGTTGAACCAAAAATTTGAAATAGCGTAAGGTTCCATATTTGGGATATTAATGTAGACTACCACCCCCGACATTTAAAACCAGCATTAAGTAGTGGCTTTGGACACTCCGTTTCACATTGGGTGATGCTGGGCTCCGGTGCCCATACATCTTAAAGGCCGGCAGTGGCTACAGGTGGTAGCTCCTCTGATGTTACACGGGGCCGTGGACGTCGATGATCACTTACCATCAGGTGACTTTTACATAAAAAAAAAGTCATGACAGATACAAACTCTTATAAAGTATGATGATATGAAAAGATTTTGGAAAAATAAATAAAAGATAAAAAAGTTATCGGCGAGGAACCTTCCAACCAATTGCTGCTCCAGCATTCTTTTTCTGCTCAAATTGTGCTTGAATGTTCTTCTTCAATCAAAAATGAAGAATTAATATTTTAAATACATTAATTTCTGCGAAAGTGTACATACAAATCATTTTAAAAGCTTTTAAAATGAATTAAAACATTAGAGAATCACCAAATATATTTTTAATTGTGATATTTTCCCGTTTTTTTCCCAATACACTCTGTATGGATGAGGTGTAGAAAATTGCAAGTATTAAAGTGCACTTTCAGCCCAAATTGAAAAAAAAATTGAGTGCCGAATCTTAACGCTGCGCAGTTACGTAACAAGCTATAAAACACTAAAGACCTTGCAACTTAGCTACAGACGTTGACAGCAATAATATTCACTTATATTTTGTTTCTAAACTTTTTTTAATTAAGTTATAAATAAAACGATTTAATAACAGTGTCTTAAATTATTTCTAAATCACTATTTTGAACGATGCGTTACCTGTATATGTTGTATAAAGAGCTTTTAACTTCATGTGTTCTTTATAATATACGATTTTAATTAATTCTTGAGGCCTGTCGTGGCGCAGTGGCACAAGCGTGCGCCTGTTCAACCGACAGGTTCTGGGTTCGATTTCCTGTCGAGGAAATGAGATATTTAATATTTTCAATTTAAATATTTAATGTTTGATTTCTTCGCTCTGGTAATAAGGCAAAGCGCGGCGCTGAGATCCGCCACTCAACACGCAATGCCTCAAATTCGGCGGAAAGTGGAGAACGGAAATGGAACGGAGTATCTTAACACCAGGTTCCCGGGTTCCCTCTGCCTACCCTGCCTTGTGCGGGATACAGCGTGAAGCTAAAAAAAAACAAAATTAATTCTTTTGCCCTGCTATAAATCGTAACCTCGTGTCACTGTAAACGCGACTACAGGTTCGATCCCACTTTGAGGATCTCTATATCAAAAGATGTATTTCTTAATAGGAAACGTAAATAATTAATTTCCCCGAATAACAATCAAACCCGCACCTATCGCGTATGCAGTCACGCTTTGCCACTGCGCCACGACGGCTTCAATGTTACGCAAATTTCATAGCTATTATAAATGCTATCTTAATCAGGTGTAATATAATCTTTATATCAGATCTCGTAATTTATTTTTGCCATCTATAAGACAAATTGTTTTGATATTCAAATATGATAAAAACATATAATATGCAAAAAGTGCTCAAATTTAAAATCAAAAAGAATTTAAATGAATAAGATCGAACCGAAAGTATCCCAACATTACGTACCCAGGTTCCCCTGTCTAGAGCTATGTGGCTACACATACAGCATAAAGTAAAAAAAAACGATCATTAAATATCTTTTTTAAGTGTTACCATCCATAAAAAGTACAAAATATATACAGAAATGTATAAAAAATTGAACGCAACGGGGCACACCTACCCTCTTGAAAAGCGTCCATGAGCTATAGCGAATTAAGTCATTTGTTCTTATCGAGCTGATTCTCCATTATATAGAACATTATTTAAAAATATTTCTGAATTATACAGATTTATGCTTTGTTTTTTTTTATTGATATTATATTATTTACTTAAAGCCTTTTTGCCTTTAGCAAGTGCTTTTGTAAAAATCATAAAGGTACTATCAGTTAGCGAGCAACAAATTTAATAGTAAATATTAATCTTTATATGGCTTGCTTTTTTTTAGGTTCATGCTGTACCCCATTCATGGTGAACCTCCTCACAATACTTACCGTCTCTTGTAATACTGCTTTCTGTATCAGGTTCCTGATTCAACTCCTTAAAAAATTGGTTGAGGCACAATGATAGTCCCATTAATATGCCACATGGATGTGATCTCATGGGCTAAGTCCAAATATTTAGATTTATTAGTACGTAATGTCGGCGTTAAATTTAATTATTCTTTTATATATGGAAATTATACACTCTCGAGAAATATATAATCGTAAACATAGAATATCGTATCGTACACTCTAAAGCGTAATTTTAAACGATTTGTTTAAATTCATGGCCATCCAGTTAAATATGTATGTGAATAATAATTGGAAATGGGTATATCGGGCGCATCATTGGAACCACAGACTCGACGTTAAATTGATATTAAATTATTTTGTTATCGATTTTACCGTGTGTTGTAAGCGCGGGTTTTTTCTTCGAATTTTATTTATTTTAAAACATTTGATCTTAAAGCTACCTTAAAATATTTAAGATGTCAAGAATATATCTTTAATTATAATGAAATAAAAAACATTTTAATGGAATTGAATTTTTAAGTATCATAAATATATTTAAAAAAAACCGCGGCGCTAAGTTCCGCCACAATTTCCCGGATTCGGGATATCGAGGGTCTTGCTTCAAATAAAGAAGATTAATATTTTAAGCCACTTCCATCATCAGACCAGCTCTATGGTACTATAATATTGTATTGTCATCTATTTTACATAAACTCTTTATTTATCCAACGTACGTAAGGTTTAGTTTCACGCTTTACCCCGCACTGGGTAGGGTAGGCAGATGGAACCCGGGAACCTAGTGTTAAGACACTCTGTTCCCTACTTTCCGCCAAATTTGGGGCGTTGCGTGTTGAGTGGCGGAACTCAACGCCGCGTGTAATTCTATTTTTATTATATCTTCAATTTTTATTTTTCAGCTTCACACTGTATCCCGCATATGGCAGGGTAGGCAGAGGAAACTTGGGATTTGGTATCAAGACAATCAGTTTCGTTCCCCCCATTTTTTGCCAAAAAATGAAGCATTGCGTGTTGAGTGGCAGAATTCAACGCCGCGCTTTGCGTTCTTGCCAGAGCAAAGAAATAAAAATGTTAATTTTTGAGTGGGGAATAAATCCACAGCCTGTATCGCGTTTACAGTCACATTCTTTGCCGCTATGTCACGACAGGCCTCATTTTCATTTAGTCCCAATTCAATCTATTAAAAGCCTGGTAAATAACAGCTTCCTTCATATATTTTAAATTTTAAATAATATTTGAACGAGAATATTTGTATATATTTTTTATGTTTGTATGTAATATTGCTATTCTATTCATATTTGGGGCCTGATGTGTTGCAGAAGCCCAAGCATGTGACTGTAAAGAAGATTGTATGTGGGGATCAAATCTCCATTCGAAAAAATGTTTTTTTTTTATATATTTACTTTTGTCGATATAGTAAAGAGCCAATAGCGCGGTGTTGAACTCCGCAACTGAGCACGCAACGCCTATTAAGAGTTTGGTAAGAAGTTGTAGAGATATGTTTTAAATAAATAGAAAATAAAGTGACAAATCAATGTTATATTTCAAATACAAAATAATAATTGAATAAATAACATGATTTCAAAAATAGTAATAAGACAAACCGCGGCGTTGAGTTCCGTCTCTCAACACGCAATGCCTCAAATTCGGCGGAAAGTGGGGAACGGAAGTGGAACGGAGTGTCTTAACTCTAGGTTCCCGGGTTTCTTCTGCCTACCCTGCCTCGTGCGGGATACAGCGTGAAGCTAAAAAAAACTAAAATAAATATCATTGAGGCCGTTGTGACGCATTGGCTGAGAGCCTAAATGTAAACAATGGTTCTAAATTTGATTCCCGTCTGGAGAATTGAATCATTTTCACTTCTCGCTCTGGTAACAAAATGAAACGCGGCGTTGTGTTCCGCTACTCAAATATCTAGAAATTTGAGCTGTGCGTGGATAACGGACTGTCCTAGCACTAAATTGTCTTTACCTATCCTGCCGTGATATTTATAAATAGTATTTAAAAAAAAAACACTCTACTATAAAAAGATTCTAATCTAAAAACTACATATACATTTTAGGAACTTCCCCGCAAAATTGAAAAAATTACCAAAATTTCTACAAAAAAAAATATTCATTTCAAATAAAATATTGTAATTCAAGCGGACGAAGCCGCGTGCGAGTCGCTAGTAATAAAAGTTACGTGTATATGATCCGCGATGTTAATAAGTATTTTTGTTGCTATTAATATTCCGAGGCTGGAGCCGCATGGTGTTAGACAAACAGACGGAAGGTCTTAATGGTTATGATATGGATATTTGACATTGCATTTTATGAATTAATAAACAAATATATATATATATATATATATATATATATATATATATATATATATATATATATATATATATATATATATATATATATATATATATATCGCGCTGGTAATGTGGAAAACCCGCGGTGTTGAGTACCGCCACTCAACACGCAATGCTTCAAATTCGGCGGAAAGTGGGGAAACGGAAGTGGAACAAAGTGGAACATTAGGTTCCCAAGTTCCCTCTGGCTACCATAGTGGAGTAGAAATGGTATTTTTTGCATTTTTAACATGCAATTCTTCAAACTTGCCGAAACGTGGAGAACGGAAAGTATCTTTACGCTAGGTTCCCAAGTTCCCTCTGTATCTTTGAAAAAAATTCTAGATTGACCTTAAAAATATTAAATTAATAATTCTAGATAGGCAATATATTATATATTAATTGTTTATGCGATCTATATATAAGTACATATCATACAATACATACCTTAGTTTCGGGTCTAACAAAAATAATTAAAAAACATAATATATAAGAAAAAATACTAGTGAGTTATCACTCATACATATTATAACAATATAATTATACATTTCCACGTGTCTAAGTGAGGGAGAGATGGTATTTGTATAATTTATTGTCATTTGGCCTTTATACAACTCTTACAGTCTAATCTACGGAGTAAGTAGAGAAAATATGATGCGGATCTTAACGCCGCGTTTTGTTCTAAGGAAAATAACGTAAAATGCTCATTTTAATACACGTTAAAATAATTTCTTTATTTATTATTAGGACATTATTGATTCTCGGTTCAAATTTAAATTATTCTATTTTTACTATTTTTAAAGTGTTATTCCACACTTAGGAAAGAAAAATACTAAATTTAAAAACGTATAAAAATTTGAACGAAGCAGGATTTGAACTCATTTTTAAATTTAGTATTTTTCTGAATTGTCTTTGGGTAGCGGATATTTATAAAAATCATCCTACGAAGATGCTAACATAAATAAGTTGTGTGTTGTTGAGCTCAGTAAGAGCGAATGGTTTAGTGGTCAGAGCGCTCGGACGGTTTCAAAGAGGCGCGGGTTCAAATCTTGCTTCCTTCAAATTTATATACGTTTTAAATTTAGTACTTTTCTTTCCTAAGTGTGGAATAACACTTTAAAAATAGTAAAAATATTTAATGAATAGCATTCTCTCTTGCCAAACGATAATTCTAATGAAGCGGACTCATTGTCTTTGGGTACCGGAAATTTGTAAAAATCTCCCTACAGAGATGCTATCATCATAAATAAGTCGTAACAAACGTATAAAAATGTCAACATAGCTTGATAAGAACGTATGGCATAGTAGTCAGAGCGCTTGGACGGTGCCCAAGAGGCGCGAGTTCAAATCCAGCTTTTGCTGTTTTTAAATTTAGTATTAAATGATTCTAGTTGCTTATTTTAAGGCTCTATTTAAAATACAGTACTTATTTTTGTTTAATTATTCAATCATTGCTTTATGGGCTAGAGGTATAAAAAATATATGTATATCGACCGCTAGTTTACCATACATACCGTAAAACACACTTATTAACTCAGTATCACGCTGATACCGCACATGGCAGGGTAGCCAGAGGGAACTTGGGAACCTAAGTGCTAACATTTTCCGTTCCCCACTTTCCGCCGAATTTGTGCCATTGGGTGTTGAGTGACGGAACTCAACGCCGCGCTTTGCCTTGTTACGAGAGCGAAGAAAAGAGAATATTAAATATTTATTATTTTATATTCAACATTTTTTTTAGCTTCACGCTGTATCCCGCACAAGGCTGTGTAGGCAGAGGGAACCCGGGAACCTAGTATTAAGACACACCGTTCCACTTCCGTTCTCCACTTTCCGCCGAATTTGAGGCATTGCGTGTTGAGTGGCGGAACTCAACGCCGCGCTTTGCCTTATTACCAGAGCGAAGAAATGAAACATTAAATATTCAAAATGTTAATATTTAATTTCCTCGAGTGGGGATTGAACCCACAACCTATCGCATTTACAGTCACGTGCTTGATCGGTCAACGCTACGTGTCAATCACCTGGGCCTCATCTTAGGACAATCGCATTTACGTTACAACCAATCAAGGATTTTTGAGTGATTGTAAGGTATTTTCTATTCAAATACTGTTTGTATGAAGAAAATATGATATTTTTAAGGTAATTAAAGCTTGCGACCTGACGTGTCGCAGAGGTACAAGTGTACGACTGTAAGCACGGTAGGTTATGGGTTTAGTTCCTCTTCGAGAAAAGTAAATTTTTAATATTTTCATTTCAGCATCCTGTTAAGTAGTATTACGTGAAAGAGCGTGAAAGAAAAAAAAATATTATGCAACTGCGCCAGGACAGGAAAAAGTTTTAAAATAAGAATATATTGTTTCAAGATTTGATAAATTGTTAGTGTCAAAGTCTCTTTGTACTATCAAATATCACGGCCACGCCACTATTTATTTCTATCGGAATAATTAAAATGTGCTTAATAGTTTTTTACGCAAATAACAAACAAAAATTAACACAGAGAATTCTTGTTTTTCATTTTAATCCAAGGATATAAGACTTGTAAGTTGAGAAACATTGTAAATGTGAAACGGTCAAGTGCGAGTCGGATTCGCCTAGCAATGGTTCCGTACCAATTTCCGGATTCTAGGTAGGATTGGCAGTACAATTTGGGAAATTAGTCAAATTTAAGTATAGAACTTTTTTTTTCAGTGAATTACCAATAAATTGTTACACTGTAGATTTTTTCCTTTATTTGCATCGTAAGTTATCACTTTGTATCAAAGTTCACAATTGGACGCCTACGAAAAGTACCCTATAGGTGTTGATAACACGACTAAGAGGTTATCTATATGGATATAAAAAGTAACAATAGAATTATCATTTGGCAAGAGAGAATGCTATTTATTAAATATTTTTACTTAAATCCTGCTTTGTTTAAGTTTTAATGCATTTTTAAATTTAGTATTTTTCTTTCTTAAGTATGGAATAACACTTTAAAAATAGTAAAAATATTTAATAAATAGCATTCTCTCTTGCCAAACGATAATTCTAACGATTTGGATATTTATAAAGTTTCCCTACAGAGATGCTAACAAAATAAATAAGTAGTAACAAGCGTATAAAAAATTCGACGGAGCTCGGTGAGAACGAATGGTTTAGTGGTCAGAGCGCTTGGACGGATTCCAAGAGGCGCGGGTTCAAATACTGTTTCGTTCAAATTTTTATACGTGTTTAAATTTAGTATCGATTTTTTTGTTTGGTTTAAGGGGTCGTAGACCTAAATAGCAATATTTGAGTCTTGATACCTCCATGTAATCAAGAGATAAATAATCTTGACAGATGAATAGGCGAACAACAAAGTGATATGTATTCCGTTTTTTTTTCCTTTTTTGGTAAAGGCAGAGTTACTTGGCAAATTTCGAATGTATCATGGAGAATTTTCAGCTATTTTCTTTCTATAATGGTGTCAAAAGCTCCAAAGAGGAAAGCTAGTTTTAAACATAGTTATCCTGTCAAGTAGGACTCGAACTCCCTATTATCAGTAAGGATCACCATACAAATTATAGTAAATTAAATTGGAAAATAAATGAAATAACACATATATTATAACACATATATGTACATATACACAACATTTGCATAATAATCGTTAATTTGACGAAGCTCGCTTCATTCTTACCCGATAACCTCGACTTGATCGCGGAAATTTAGTTAAAAAACTGGTCTTCTAATTCTAGACCACAGTCATTTATATATATAGACTTAGATCCTGATTAAAAATATATTATATAAAAAGTAACATTCATTATTTATGCCATAGTGGAGTTAGCTCAGAAGTCTGAGAGTTAAAGGTTCGATTCTGCTCAAGGAAATTAGGATCCCACCAAAAACATTCCATGTAAAATGTTGCCAAGACGACCACATAAGGTTTGCCCTTCGAAAAAGATATCAGATCACATGTAGAGTCAAGCTTCTACATGGCCTAACTCTACCGACCCAAGCTTCACGAATTCTATACATCAGTAAAAATGTACGGCTTCGCAGTTTCGCTACCGTTGTGCAGGTAATGTGAATATTTAGTTTCTGAAGTAAGTATCGAAACAGCCAAGCTATACATTTTCACTGATATGTAGAATTTGTGAAGTTTAGATCGGTAGAGTTAGACCATGAAGAAGCTTGGCTCTACATGAGATATCTTTTTGATATCTTTTTCGCAGGACAAACCTTGGTCTGTTGTTGTGGTCGTCTTGGCAACATTTTACATGAAATGTTTTTGGTGGGATTTCAGTTCTTTTTGTAAGTTGCTAGGCACTCTTTTTAGTGTTTATCGTACTAATTAAAAGTACTCACAGTCGATTTGCCTACCTCGTCAACAAAGGACGTAAATATTAATGAGAGACTCTTGATTAAGGCGGAGGTTCTTGTAAGTAGTAGTAGTTAGTTAGTATCTACAGTCCCGTGTAAACTTTCATGTCCTAACTCATAAAATTGCTAAGTCTCATTCAATTTGGGGGAACGGAGGTGGAACGGAGTGTCATGACACTAGGTTCCCAAGTTCCCTCTGCCAACCCTACTATGTTCGGGATACATATAAATTAGATATTTCTATGCCGTATAAACATGTTCTGAAGTAGGTATCAAACCAATATCCCTTATTATTAAAAATACTGCAGTTAATGATTAATTAAATATTTAAATAACATAAT